>APFE030583907.1:0-54356 GCA_000404065.3 Pinus taeda
ATTGACCGATGAATACCGATGATTCGTCGGATCATGACAACAAGAACTTTATTGATTGACTCAACCAGACCGTTAGCTTGTGGATAATAAGGAGTTGACCTATCATGGCGCAAACCAAGCTGGTCTGTAAGTTCTGTCATCATGACGTTTCGAAAATGACGTCCATGATCAGTAATGATTGCTTGTGGGACACCAAACCTAGCGATAATATGATTGAAAACGAAAATTGCCGCTGTTCTACCATCTGCCTCAAATGTAGGCATCGCCTCGGCCCATTTAGTAAAATAATCAACCGCGAGTATGATATACGCATGCCCCCCGGCCGAGTGAGGGTTACAAGTGATGAAGTCGATACCCCATTTGGCGAATGGACCGACGGTAATTATAGGGTGGAGAGGAGCAGGTGGTGCGCGCATTTTTCGATCAAATACCTGACAATTGTGGCATTTTCGGACCGCAGTAATACAATCTTTGAATAAAGACGGCCAAAAATAGTCAGCGCGCAATATCTTTTGGGCAGTGGCATACCCAGACATATGACCGCCACACACTCCAAAGTGACAGTCATTCAATACCCTTTCAGCTTCCTCATGAGTTAAACAACGTCGGAAAACTAAGTCAACCCCTTTTCGATAAAGAGTATCTCCAATGATTTTAAACTGTTGGGATTGAAACCGAATTTTTCGACGTTTGGACTTTGAAAGCTCAGGCCGAAAGGACTGGGTTTGGAGATAGACAATGATATCTCCATACCAGGGATCTAAAGTGTCGATTAGAAACAAAGATTCGTCGATGATAGACTCTTCTTCCACTGTCTCTTCGTCAACACGAGGGAAATCACATATCAATTCCGCAAAGACTAAGGATTTCTTAGATTTGGATTTTTCAAACTCCAAATCGAACTCTTGAAGGATAACGATCCAGTTAGAGTACTTGCCCCCTAGCAGTTGTCTAGTTAAAATGTAAATCATGGGGTTGCAATCGGAAATCACAGTAGTTTTGCGAAGAAGGATATAGTGACGAAAACGCTGGATAGCCTGAACAGCTGCCAGGGCCAACTTCTCCACATGTGAATATTTTAACTCGGTGGGATTCAAGGTCCGACTAAGATAATATACCACAAGTTCTGCACTGAATTCATCTTCCTATACTAACACCATTCGAAAGAATTTTCGTTGATTCAGGGGAGGCCACTATAGCAAAAGTCCTTAGAACAGCTCAGTGTTTTCCGCGGTTCGTGGAGGAGGAAGAAGCAGAGGACCTATCTAGACCTGTTTCTAAGGAGGAAGTCGAGGCAGCAATGAAAATAATGGCAAAAGACAAAAGTCCTGGCCCGGATGGCTGGACTATTGAACTTTTTCTTTTCTTTTTTGACTTGATTGGTTCAGAAATCACTGATGTAATAGAAGAATCAAGAATGAAGGGATAGGTCTACAGGCCTTTTAATGCCACTTTTATAGCCCTCATTCCTAAGAAGGAGGATCCGGGGATCTTTAAAGATTTCAGACCGATCTCCTTGTGCAACTGTATTTATAAAATCATAGCAAAAGTGATTGCCATCTGAATCTTCCCCTTCCTGTCCAAGAACATCTCATCGGAACAGTTCGGGTTTCTTGATGGTAGGCAAATCCATGAGGCAATCGGGGTCGTGCAGGAGGTCATCCATAGTGTCAGACAAAAGAAAAAGAAGGGATCGGTCTTAAAAATAGACTTATCCAAAGCCTATGATCATGTTAGTTGTCTTTATCTGCGAATGATGCTGACTCATTTGGGGTTCAACTACACTTTCACCAGCTGGATTATGGGTTGTATCTCAAGTGTTAGTTTTGCAGTGCTGATCAATGGTTCTGCTTCCTCTTTTTTCAATAGTCAAAGAGGTCTCAGGCAAGGATGCCCCTTATCGCCGCTCTTATTCCTGTTAGTGGCAGAAGGCTTGAGCAGACTGATTCACAAGGCCAGAAGAGAAGGGAAAGTAAAAGGTATCGAGGTAGCAATCAATCTCTTTATCTCTCATTTGCTTTTCGTTGATGATATACTGATTTTTACAAATGGTTCATCTAACGAAATTAAGGAGTATAAAAGCATTTTTGATCTTTTTATGCAAGCCACCGGGATGGAGATAAACACTAGAAAGTCTCAAATTTGTGTAGCTAATCTTGAAAGAAGGGAAAGTGATAGAATATCCAACCTTTTTACTTTTCCTCTACAGCCTTTGGACACACCCTTTAAATATTTGGGTTTCTGGTTAAAGCCAGTAGCCTACAAGAAAGAGGACTGGCATTGGCTTATTGCAAAGATTGAAGCAAGAATAAATCATTGGAGTTTCAGGTGGCTATCCAGAGCAGGCAGATTGACACTCCTCAAATCAGTCCTGTTAGCCATCCCAGTTTAATGGGCTGCCCTTACCTGGGTCCCTAAAGGAGTGCTGGAGAAAATAAGGAAGATATGTAGCAGATTTTTATGGGCAGGCATGGCGAAGGATTCTTCTGTTCTTCCATGGGTGGCTTGGGATAAGATTGCAAGACCGAAAGATTGGGGAGGGTGGGGAATCAAAAGGCTCCCCGAATTCAGCTTGTCGCTGGCTGCTAAGTCTGGGTGGAGGCTAATATCGAGGGAGAATCTATGGACAAAGGTTGTCAGAAGGAAGTACATAGACCCAACTCCTTTGGAAGATTGGATCAGAAGTCATTAGAAGAATCAGAAGAACATATCAGTCATATGGAAGGCTACGCTGGAGGCTTTCACCGTGATAGAACAAGGTCTTGCCTGGAAAGTTGGAGATGGCAGCCACATCAGAATTGGAAGGGATCCGTGGGTGGGCTGCAGTGAAGATTATGCTCTATCCCCGGGTCTTCTTAGACACCTTGACAGCAAAGGCATTGTCACTCTTAATCAGGTGGAGAAAGTGGGCCTCTCTAATGTATGGGGTCAGGCTTGGAAAAACGATGTCGATCTTGGTATAAATGTCCGATGGAAGAATGAATGGGCCTCCTTCATCCAAGAACTCCACCGCTCTCATGTAAGACTCAAAGAAGGAACTGACAAGCTGATCTGGGCATTGGGTAAATCAGGAGAATACTACCCCAAAGAAGGATACTCTTACCTAATGAAACAGAAAGGATGGGATATTCCTGAATGGTGGTCAAAAAGCATATGGAAACTGACTAGTCCGGCAAAAGCTCGTCTCTTCCTTTGGTGCATGCTGAAAGGGAAAATTCCAACATGGGATAGACTACAAACTAGATACCTTATCGGCCCAGGTAGATGCCCTTTGTGTAAATCAGAAGAGGAATCCATCAGACATCTTTTTTCATATTGCACTGTCTCCTTAAAGATTTGGGATGAGCTTACAGGTCTGCTAAATATCAAAGCACAATGGGGATCTGCTCCACTGGAAGTGGCATGGAAAAACTGGTGGCAGAATCATCCGGACGGCTCTATGAGAAACTTGCCTATTATATTCTTCTGGGGTGTGTGGTTAGCAAGAAATAATAGTATTTTCCATGATAATTCCACCCCTCCATCAGTTATCACTTCAAATTGTGCAGTAATATACTCCACTATTCCAGCTCCCGAGGTAAAATCCAAACCCACTCAAGACAAGCCCTTCACCATAAGGGAAGGCATCCCCTGGGCTTTTTATGATGGAGCATCTCAGAATAACAGGGCCGGCGCTGGCATGAGCATTCATCTCTCTGCAGATCATTATCTCAGGGCTTCTATTGGTTTGGGCTCCGGGACTAATAATTTTGCCGAGTTGTCTGCTTTACACCTCTTGCTTTGTTGGCTTCTCCAGAGGAACATCCTTTCCATCCAAATTTTTGGCGATTCTCAGAACGTCAACAATTGGGTCAATGGCAATGCATTATGTCAAAACCAGACTTTAAAGCCTCTATTAGAAGAAATACTGTTTTTAAAGTCGTCTTTTACCAGGTTACATTTATGTCATATCTACAGGGAAAATAATGAAGAAGCCGATCAATTGTCAAAGGCTGGGTTACAACAGATCCTGGGAGGATGGGCGATAGAGGAATTTTATCAGGGGCATCAAGCCATTTCTATACAGCCACCATTCGCACCTCCTTCCTGAGCTGGGATTTCTTCCTCTCACATTTCAACACAGGTTTTGTTATGATTATCGGTTCAAAAACTTTGTTTTTTCATATTACATACAGAGTATCTTCTGTCCCAGGTCGCAACAAACAGGTTTCAAATACACAATCATCACCCAAGCCGTGGAATGATTATGTCACTGTTTTTTTTGTCCTCAGGTTTTGCTTTCCATCGCAGAAGGAGACCTCTTAAGCTGTTTTTAAAATCAGTTTTTTTCTTAAATATCGCTGAAAACAGGGTTATGCTGGACAGAAATCCTTACCAACGCGATTTTTGTTTGTATAATGAAATTTTTTTTTAAAAAAGCACAAAGAAAGTTCTAGCCAGTATCTGGAGCAGTCTTCAGCTGACAAACTTCTTCGGAAGTGGCACAAACAGATTGTAAAAAAAAAAATCATTTTTCTAATGAAAAGTTTTTTGGTTTTTTCCTTGGAAAAAAATAACATGCTTAAATCCATTTGAATTTTAAAAAATTTAGCATTAATGGCATTTGAATTACTTAGAATTAAGTTTGAATGGTAAAGAAGAGTCAGATTATAAATATGACTCCTTAACTACATTATTCAATTTTATATCTAAGTCATATAATTCTAATGGCAAGGTTAAAAATTTCTAATAGTTCATTAAAAAACATAATAATATATAACATAACATAACAATAAATATAAAAAAAAATTCCACTGGAAAAATTGTAATCTTTCATTATATGATGAAAAATTACATATAGTATACGCTTATTAGCATATGTGATTGTATCAGTATGTCCATAATATCTACAAACCCATTCCTGTGAATGGCTATGTCAAAAACCAAAAAATCATCACGCAGGATGATGCTATCTAGTGTTCATATAAACATATTTACACCTCGCAGGGTGTTGAGCATAAATATAAACTAGTTATCTACATCATCATATATGGTCGATAGTTCTGCAAAAAGTTTAGGAAGCATCCACCTGATGGTAGGTCTGATCTATATAGGGCCTGTGATAATACTGGTACTATGTAGTACCCCTCTATTCATGTATTATCCACTGTCCTCTTGGCAGGTGCGTGGCCTCCTTGGAAAGGTTGTCGGCACAGTAGTTATGTTCCCTGTAAATATGACGAACAAGGATGCTATTAAATAGAGATTTTAAATGCATCACTTCATCCATAATATTTAAAAGTGTGTGTGCAGGACATCTAGTGTGCTTTTTGATCCAATTGATAATGATATTTGAGTCACCAAAGATCTGAATATCTCTGCAATCATGATTTAAGGCAAAGTGTATTAGATGTTCAAGAGTTATTAGTTCTGCGAAATTTTTCGTTCCTTCGCCCAATCCCATCTTTACTTGGTAGTAATTTTGATCTGATAAGTAGAGAATGAAACCCCCCCCCCCCCGCATTCGTGTTGTTGGGTTGCTCCATCAAAGAAGGCCCACTAGGCGGAGTAGTATATAGGATCAGGATCAGGATCAGGAGAAGGCCCACCATTTTAGAATGATTTCAGGTTGCTTGTCTTGAAGCAGACACAGGTAGCCTTCCTTTGGGGTATAGAATCCAGATTCAGCCTTGCTCCACATGAGCTCATCTGGTCCTTCCTTGATGCGAATATGAGATTCACTCAATGCATTTGTATATTCATTCCAGATGTGGTGCCAGTAAGGAGGCAAGTTTAATTGAGTGGTCGATTTCCATGCTTGTATAAAAACAGAGGAATTCTCTTGATCTGCAATATGAGAAATTACTTTCATGTTATGTTGGTTAAGTAATTGAGTGAGCTCTCTTGGGAGGAAACATCTACCCCCTCCCCCAATCCATGGGTCCAGCCCAATGCGAGCACTAGTTCCTACATTTATTCTCCAAGCAAGGTGACTGCGAATAAGAGGGAGTGAGAATAGTAGAGCTTTCCAAACCGTGGATATGCCTGTCCTATTCCAACCATGAAATCTTATCAAATCCATTATTTGGAGGGGGCAGATGTATTTGTGATAGGAGATGGATGTCCAGAGGTTGTGCTTGGTAAGAAGAGACCATCCCATTTTTGCTGCCAGAGCTTGTGCAAAAGAGGGTAGATCTTTGAGGCCCCATCCTCCCCACTTCTTGGGAAAGGCAATTTTGTTCCAGCTTATCCATGCAAAGACTCTTTTGTCCTAACCTCCATTCCATAGATATCTGCAGCAAATTTGCTTGAGACGAGATAGGATGCTTCTAGGGATCGAGGCTAATGCCATCCAAAACACCAGGGTAGCTTCGAGGACAGATTTGATAAGCACTAGCCTGCCTGCTCTGGATAAGAAATGATGGATCCAGTGGGATATCATTTTCTCTAATTTGGTGATCAGCCAATTCTAGTCAGCTATCTTACGACCCAACAGATTGATCTGGAATCCTAATTATTTAAATCCTTGGTCAAGACGACGGGGATTATAAGGGAAGTGGAGCAGGGCAAAAGTGGATTCCTAACCGGAAGTGAAAGCCTGAGTAATGGTAGAATTTGCATGATTTTCCATCATACCAGAGGCCCTGTAAAAAGTGGAAAGGATCTTGTCAAGGGCAACTGAATCATGAATACTTCCATCCAAGAAGATGAAGACATCATCCACGAACAAGAGATGGGTCAAGAAACATTGATCAGTTATCTTTAATCCTGATAATCTGCCATTTTTCTTTTCATGGTAGATGAGCCTACTCAAGCATTCCATGACAATCAGGAAGAGGAGGGGGCAGAGAGGGCAGCCTTGCCTGAGTCCTCTTTCAGCATAGAAGAAAGGTGAGGCAGATCCATTGATGAGGAGGTTGTAGGTGGGTGATGATATGCAGGCCATGATCCAAGTAGTAAACTGATGAGGGAAGCCCAGGTGAATAAGAAGCATTTTTATGTAAAGCCAACTCACCCGGTCAAATGCTTTAGCCAAATCGATTTTGAGGATGATTCCCTTTAGTCTTTTGGATCGAATGGAATGAATGGCTTCTTGTGCAGTACCTATGGCTTCATGGATCTGTCGATCTTCAAGAAATGCAAATTGTTCAAGGAGAATATGCTGAGATAGGATAGGCCTGATACGGTTTGCAATGATTTTGGAAATGATCTTGTAGATGCAGTTGCAGAGAGAGATGGGTCGGAAATCATTGAAGGAAGCAGGGGAGTCAGATTTGGGGATGAGAGTGATAAAGGTAGAATTAATAGCATTATACATTCTGCCAGTAGACTGACATTCCTCTACAAACTGAAGTAGGTCCTAGGCCAAAATATCATAAAATTCTAGGTAGAACTCAATCGTCCACCCATCTGGACCCGGGATTTTGTATTTTTTAAACCACTATAAAGTCCCTTCAAGTTCCTCCAGGGTAACTGGTGCATTAAGTTCAATCGCAGCTTCCTCCTCCACATATCTAAGGAATAGACCAGGCACTTGTATGATGTCAACCAGATTAGCTTCTTGTGGGGATCTAAATAGATTCTGAAAGTGATAGGTTCCCAATCTAGATAGCTTTTGGAAATTGTCAGCTTGCTCTCCATCTGGAAGAGGCAATTTACAAATAGTATTTGCTATTTTCCTTCCCTTTGCGTAGTTTTGGTAAAACTTTGTATTTTTATCTCCTGCCTGTAACCATATAGCCCTACTCTTTAGTCTCCATGATTCTTCTCTCTCCTTTAGAATCTTGTATTTTTGTTTTTCAAGCTCAATCATCTTTGCTTTTTCTTCTGCTGAGGTAAAGCCAAGATTTCTGTCATCCAATAAATTGTTCAACTCAATTTCAATAGCTATAATCGACTAATCATCCTTGGCTTTTTTCTCCTTTTCCCATGCTATGGTTAAACGTTTAAACTGGGATAGGTTGTGGCAGAAACCTTCAGCCGTTGATCTGTGATTTGCTATTGGGTGGGAGGTCGAAAAGTCCTTGACTAAACTTGTATATCCTGCATCTTGTAACCAAACATGGTTAAATTTGAAAGGGGTCTTAGGCTTGGCATCAGGTCCGAGAATATCCAGAAAGATAGGAGAGTGGTCTGATATTCCCCCAAACCCAACCCACTGTCTGTATCTAGAAAGTCTTTGAAGCAAAGAAACTTTGATCAGGAACCAGTCAAGCCTTCTAGCCATGGCTGCTTCCCCTACTCTTCGGTTTCTCCATGTGGGCATAGGCTTGATCATGGGGATATTAGTAAGATTGTGCTGGTCCAGAATATCCTTGAAGAAATCAGACATTGGGTCAACTTGGGCTTGTGATCCCCAGGATTCTGCATAGCCGATGGAGAAGTTTAGATCACCCCCGATGATTACCTGATCCACTGATGTAATATTTGTTTGAAGAAAGAACTACCAAAAATCTTCTCTCCGCTAGTAGGGGCCATAAACATTGATGAATCTGATGGATAATCCAAGCTCACCCGAGAAAAGATCCAGTCCAATAAATCTCACTCCTCCCCAAGTGGTAGATACATTAATGGATCGTGGAGTATATCCTATGGCTAAACCCCCAAATCTACCTATGGCATCCAGGGCGTGGAATTGCCAACTAGGTTTGATGTTGGATATGGTTTTCTCAATAGAATCAGCATTCCCCAAGGTTTCCTGCAGCATTATAATATCAGTTGGCTCATTTTCAATTAACCTCCTCATGGCTAGTTTTTTGGAGGCACTAGCCAAACCTTTGCAGTTATAGGAGAGGCATTTCATGGTGGAACCCCTCCCGGGGTGTTTAGTGCTCTAAGAACCCCTTCCATAATGGATTGCTTGCCAAAGGCTACTTAATCTCCAGCTTTCTAAATGGATTTAGATAGGTTATATTTGCGTCCTCGGTAGTTTGAGAAGGTCCAGGGTAGGATAGACCTAGACCAAATTGAATGTCGAGATCTGGTAAATTCCGAGAGAGAAGATTGTAAGAATGGGGCAATACCGGATGCGAGATGGTCGAAGCCCCAGGCGAGTATGGGGGCAGAGGCAAGGTAGGGGAGGTAGTGGCAATGATGGGCATAGGAAAGAAGATCTTGCATGCTATATTCGATGACAGTAGAGAAGATATATTCATAGATTGACATATGGAATGAGACAAATAAGTAAAATGAGAGGAAAGGGGAGAGAGTGGAGTTGTACACGATTTTCTTGCCATCTCTTCAACAGCAGTAGCTCTTGCCCGAATAAGTGGGGGCGATGAACGATTGTGGATATCCTTTGCTGTCTTTGAGGATTCACCAAGATTGAGTCGTTTAGAGACCGGGGTGTTGATCCGAAAAGCCGAAGCAGTAGCTTTTCCTTTTTCAGGTGCTGGTGAGCCGAGAGGTTCTGCTGGTTTCATGAGCAAAGGCCACTCCTTAAATACATGCCCTACCTTTTGGCACCTCCTACAGCGGAAAGGGACTCCCTCATAATCCAAAATCTAAACCTTGGTATAGTGCCTCCACTTAAGGGTAATCTTCTCTTCCAGGCCTCCCTTGTGTCCAAGTGTACCAGTATTCTTGCCAACTCATGGTTCTTTGTCTCAACATGGGTTTTATCGTATTCCAGATAAGTACCTAGGGAATTTCCGATCCTTATAAACACTGCTTCAGACTAGAATTGAAGTGAAAGGCCTGGTAATCACACCCATATAGGACCTGCTCCTATCTGCTCCCGTTCCGGATCAAATAATGGATACCAGTGCTTGATAAGGACTAGTGCCATCTCAATATGCTAGTATTTTGCGAGTATCAATTCAGTGTAGTCTGCCTTGGAAAAATGCAACGCAAATCAACCTCTAGCTAGGCTCTGAACCTCTAGTAGTTCCTGAATCATGCCCCCCCAGATTTCTTTTACCGAGTTGGTGAGCCTAGTCCCTGAGTATTCTCTTCCTCTAACATGCCCGACAAGAACCCTGTTGACCTTGTCCACCACCTCGCCCATCGGGATATCTTCGCCGAAAGTAATGGTGAGGTCCTTCGCTGAGGTTTTCACACACTTAACCCTTCTTTTCCCCGTTATTGGTGCCGATGGATGTTCTATCAGCGAATTCGTTCCCGCACCCTTTAGTGGAGTTGAAGCTTTTTCCTTTATGACCGATGAGTCGAAGCAGCTCGAGGGGAGGGGATTAGGGTTAGATGAAGATTGGGGGATTGAAACAGGACGGGGCGAAGGGTTGTGTGTGGGTAGCGGATTGAAAGCGGGCGATGGAGGCGAAACAACGGTAAGAAGATTGAGAGTGTCAGGGGATAGAGGGGGGCAGTCGAGGCCTGATATTTCCAAGGAGAGTGATCCAAAACGCAAGGGCAATGAAGAAGAACCAGGTAGTGAAAAAATCAGTGAGGAAACTGGATAAGGTAGCCTGTTTAGAGCAGGGCATTCGATGTTAGGGTTAGGGCTGCGACTGTTGAAAATAGATTGTCCCTCAAACGGATCCAGGGAGTAATCTAAAACCTCCTCCTCGATATCCATTATGTCCATTGACAGAAACCACCACCGAAACCAGTGGAGGGACAGTTGACCGTGCGCACAGGAACTGCATGCTGACAGGTCAGAGGAAATGGTAACAGCTTTCGCGCGAGCCCGAAATTTACTGAGGGAAATATGTTATTCTGTCTCTATGCAGGTACAGGGATGCGTGCGCGTCACCTGCACGCCTGTGGCCACGTCAGAGCTTAGAACATCGTCGCTCCCCCCTTGAACCATAAATGTTGTTCATCGACAATAAATATAACATAACAATATAAGAAATATTGTTATGACTTAAAAAAAAAAAACAATATATAACATAATAATATAAGAAATATTTTTATAACATAACAATATAAGAAACATACAACAATATAACATAACAATATAAAAAATATCTAACATAATATAAGAAATATATAACATAACATAATAATATATAACATGACAATAACAGTAATAAAAAAAATTAAGAAATATAAATATAAGCAATACATCATATAATATAACCTAATAATATAATATAATATAACTTAACATAACAATATAGAAAATAACATAATAATAATATGACAGTTTGACCCATTGGACATATTGATACACAATATGCAGTCAAGGACCATGGGGCATACACTGGTCGTGAAAGTCATGAGTTTAAATCTGGTGTTGCAGAGGGTGTGTCCTAATGGCTCTCAAGTTCGCCAAATCCACATTGCAGAGTGCATTGTAGGTGATAATAATGGGGTCATCACTTTTACAGCCATAAATGAACAAGAGGGGGGAGCGATGACTGGATTGAAAGCTAGGGTTCGAGTTCTCTTTTGTGAAGTAGAAGGCATAATTATGGTGTGTATGCTTACCTCATGTGAACAGATCGAGTTTTGGATTAGGGATTGGTGGGAGGTTACATTCAAGCTGAGTAGTGGATGGGAAACTCTGACGGCATGGGATTCGATAGGGACTATTATCAATAGACACATAATTTCACTTGCAACGATGCCTTACAATCGAGAATGAGGTTAGAGAAACAGGTCGCTACAATAACAATTTAGTTGTTACCTTCAGCGGTGGATGATCCCTAGAGATCTGATGCGGTTTCTACAGATCAGGGCTGTGGGGATTTTGGATAAGTATTTTGTCTTGCAGATTTGTTATTGGAACAACGGTTCTCAAATGATCCTTTGATCAGAATGCTCAACCTAATTCTAGCATGGATACCACCCTTCTTATACATGGATCAGGACATGAGTCGGCTTGTTGACGCTTAAATAATTGCAGATACGCCTTATATATGCCCAAATATGATAGAGAGGTGTTCGAATAATAATCTTACAATAGATCTAGATAATGAGACCTCCTTTCAAATTTTTGTGAATATTCCAGATGGTAGATCTCTTATTATAAGGGTTCAAAAGGATTTCTTGGTATTGGATCTGAAACAAAAGTTCTATAAAAGAACAGATATTCCACTAGAGATGCAAAGTCTAATCTATGCATGCATATCTCTTCAAGATGAAATGTTGCTCCCATGCTAAGGTGTAGATCGAAATTCCTAAATCTTTGTCAATCTAAGGTTGAGGTGGGGTCTGCCTAGGTCCAATTCCAAAGGATAAGAGCCGAATAAGGGACAATTAAATGAAGGTACGTCATTCAAAGATGTCCACCAAGGGAAATCCATTGCATTAGCCAAAACAGATTAACCTCTCAATAACCCCAACCCCTATATTTTGGAATAGTTAAATCAAGTCCCATCTTTGGTTGTAGATATCTCAGAAACAAATGATCTACACATATCATTTGAATCCCAGGCAATAATATGCAGATTCAATGGTTTCTAGACAAAACCAATGGATCTAGTTCAGTGTATTTTCACAACTTGGACAATTAAGTGTGATATTCACCTATGTTTCAGGGGTTTCTTCATAGTAAAGTTTGAATCATCGGCGGAACGACAGTATATACTACGAGAGGGACCCTGGTTCTGGGGTAATATGGGACCTTTTGTCACCCCATGGTTTCCGTATTTTTATACCTAGACAGTCATAGGCCTGACATACCATGGTTCAAGCTTCACAAATGTACTAAGGGAAATCTTCACATCAACATTACTCTCCATAAAATTCTGAAGTAACTCCACTTGGCTGATGTTTATTATTTGTTTAGCATGATTTTCATTATTCCTTCTAGATATATGATGTCACGCAACATCCTTTTGATTTGGTAACACGCGGGAATTCAAATTCCAAAACTCTTTCACCCTATCTCTCACATTATCTGAAAGTCTATCTTGATATGATTTCCTATAGATATTAGCCCAACATGCAAGATTGTCATTCTCATCTACTTGAATCCTAAACTTTTTATGCCTCCATGCACTTATTCTTGATGTTTTCTATATTCTTGTTACCATTGACATCAATTAATGTGATACAATGCCTTTTCCAACAATACCTACTAACAATGCTCTACGGGAAGTTTTTCCATCTCGAGATAGATTTTTTACAAGTGTGTCAAGGTCGATGTCATATTTTTTATACCAACTGGTTTACCCGCACCTCTTTGGAATCTCTAATGCCCAGTGATTGAATTGCATCTCTTAGAGATTTTTGTTTGAAAATTTTATGTAAATCTGAGCTAGTGTTATGATAGATTTACTTTCAAAAAATATTTTGATCACCTTATTTACTTTCTTTTGAACTATTTGTTCATGCATTGATGGCCCATTTTCTTCCATTTTAGTTGGATCCATATTGTCTAGAAAATTATCATCAAAGGCAATGTTCTTGTTTCCAATTAATTTCTCTTCTTTTTCTAAATGTGGTAGGATCTTCTTGCGGGTTGGATGTTGTCCATGTATAAAAAACATATATAAATTTGTATTATGTACTTGACACATGTACATTGAACATTATTAAATTATATAATGATGATGACTTTGAAATATAAGTTAAACTAGATATTACAATCTATTCAAAATTTAAAACATTAATTAACTCATCGGTACTATCAATATTCTCATTGACAAATTCCTCGATATCTCAATGTATTTCTTAATCATTTCCATGTAAATTTACATCTCTTCCAAACTCTATTTTGTACCTCCACATCTCCTTCAAGCTCTATATTTTGTACCCCCGCATCTTCTTCAAGCTCTCTATTTGGTACCTTCACATCTCCTGCGGGCTCTCTATTTGATATCTCCACATTTCTTTCAGCCTCTCTATTTTCCCTTAGTGCTCTCCTCTTTGCTTTTAGTTTCTCATTTTTTTCCTTTAAATGAGTTTTAATGAGATCGTACTTTCGTTTACAATTTTTTTGGTTTCCCATGTTCAAAATTTAGAAATATAAAATCTAATTCCAGTGAATTCAAACTTATAATACTACAAATGATTCAAGGCAAATTTAAATATCTCAAAGCATAATTTTTTATAGGTGATGCATATTTAATCTAAAATAAATTAAATAAATAAATTTATATATTATTTATATATATATATAATATATATATATATTATATTATAATATATATATAATAATATATATATTATATCTTTTTTACCTTACATATACATTACATATATATAATATAATATTATATAATATATATATATAAATATTATTATATAATATATCTTTTATTACCTTAACATATAATATATATTGAAATGTATTTTTTTCCCTTAAAAAAACCATATTCTGCTACCTTTACAAAAAAAACGTTCAATCAATATCCTTTTCTATAGAGAGAAAAAATAAAAATAAAAATAAAAGTATTATATATATTATATATTAGATAGCAAAACAATAACAATATTTGATTTCATTAAAAAATCGGATAATAAAATTAGGTTTGCCTCTTTATCAAATAAAAAAATAATCAATCTATTTTCTTTCCCATTATCAAAAAAGTTTACAAGTCAGTACCTTCAACAAATATTTTCTCTAGAGATGAACTTTGTGTTTCGCACATCGCACTTAGACATTTTTGTTTTTAATGGAAACTTTTGGCTAAAAATTTATACAACTCTTGATTGAAAGCATTGTACATCGAAATGAACATTGATTGATAAAATAATCGGGTCAACCAGAGGAGAGATTCTTTGCGCAAACTCTTGGTCGAGAGTTTGTAAATCTTTCAGTGGAGAGTTTTCTTAGGGCTTAACTATCGGACGAAAGTATATAAAATTCTCGGCCGAGAGCTTTAAATTTTCTCGAACGAGATTTTTTGTAGTGTTACCCCGATGCAGCTAACTCAAACCAAAGATGCAAAAAACTCGCGGCCAGTAGTTTTCTGCAACTTTCGACCATAAGTTTCCGGTCAACAAAAATTAGGAAAAAACCAACGATTTTCAGAAAATAATTACTTCATATGTGTCGAATCCCTGCCAAATTTAAGAGTTAGTTGATGCCTTTGGTACCACTGGATTCAAATCTAAATCTAGTTTCGAATGACATAAGGTTTTTTTATTTTCGTGAAGATATGATATTTATTAATAATTTTATACTAAATTGTGTCACTGGAGATTTTGAGACTTCTTAAAATTACCTGAAATAAAAAATCAAAAACTTCAAAATCGAAACACCAGATCATTTGAAAATTCACTCAGTACTTCCTCTCTGTGTCCACTTCAAAATGGTATTTTCAGTTGACTTATTGATGATCAGATTAAAATGAAAATTGATGGATCGTCGAAAGTGTTGAAAAATCACAATTTTCTTGTGTTACCCTATTTCATTAAATGACTAAACATAGTGATTGAATCTGAAAAATCCCCAAAAATAGTCCATGCTTGAGTGCAATTTGTGTAGATTTTGATTATATAATTTGTTCCCAAAATGAATTGCCATCTCTACAAACCATGGTGGATAATTAAGTCGCTCATTATACTTGCCTAAAATTTTCAAGTATATGCATTCAGTTTCCAAACTTCTCCAGCTATATGTCCATAAAAAAAATTAAAAAATATGAGCGTGCATGTAAGATAATTCTCTACAAATATATTTTTTACTACAAAGCAAAATTTTCAAAAAAAATATGAGTTTCTAGTAACTGAAATTGAAAAAAAAAAATCACGATTTTCTGTATCAAAAACAAATTAAAAGTGTTTCCTAATTTCACATTTTCACCCATTAATATATAAAAATAATATTTCAACACTATATAAAATTATTTTTAATATACAAAATTAATACTCTACTAAAATGTAATATTTATACACAACAATATGCAACAACATGGTACAAATGAATTCACAATGAGGCAAAGGTTGTCTTTTATCCTGAGTAACACACATAAATACAGATTCATTTTACATGGTGTATAAATGATTTACATGTTAAAACCCAACATAAACTTGTCAAAGAAAATGGAAGACTATATTGTTATAATCTTATGTTAAAAATGTCTCAAAAAAATCCACTTTAATTGATTTTAAAAATAAAATGTTTCAATTTTTTTAATTTAGGAAGAAAATAATAATAATATATTTTTAAAATAAAAATCAATGGATTTTAATATATATAATTCATTATGCTTATGTAAAGTCATTTGAAAAATAAAAAGATATGTTTTTCATTATAATAAAGTTAATTATGCTATGCATTCCAATTAAGCAATGCATTGAAAAACAAAAAACATACTTTAACAAAATACAACAAGCGAACTGGAAAATAATATAAATATATGAAAATAATAGTTGATTATATAAATTCAATAATTTAAAAAACTAAATAGTATTTTTTAACTTGAAGATTATATAATTGATGGTTGAACGTAAGGGGGTGTTTGATGATTACAAATCTCCAACCCATTAACGACCTTCACTTTTGATTTAAAAATAGTCCCTTACTGTTTAAATCACATCCTTCTTTTACGAAATTTTCCAGTTGTAAAGAATCCAATATTCACCCATCTAAACACAATTGTGAGCTTATCGTTTAGGAGGCATCAATGTTCACTACTTGGATTGTTCCATGAACTTTAAAACCACTATTAAGTATAGAAGGATGTATTGACTTGCCCCTCTTTGTTGAGTGAGAATCCTCTACTAATTTTTTGATTCATGGGAAACTTCATTTTTTACGCATACCCTTCTTCAGTTTTCAAATGCCAAAAGTATGCAATGCAGAAGTAACAAGGTGAGAGAGAGAGAGATGTGGATTATGGTTTCACCTGTGGATATAAACAAGGGGCATTCCATTTACCTTGATGTCAAGGGAAACACCTAGTTTCTTGTGTTGTGAACTTGTGAGATGATGTCCCTTCAAGACATTGCAAGAGAGTGAATTGGAAAAGGGGTCCAATTACGAGTAGAGGGGCAATTAAATTGCATAAATATTTACAAACTATGAATTGTCATACAATGTGGAGGGACCACCGACGATGCAAGTGAAGATTGTATCCAATGAGAATCTCCAATTATATAGTAAAAAAAGTCATCAAACTACATGATTTGTTCAATTTTAATAGACAAAATGGCATTTGTTACCTAAAGTTAAGTTGGTTAAGTTGACTTCCCTACTTAAGCAGGCCTTTTATTCAAGTTCTCTAGCGTTCACTTGATCTTATAGATCTCGTTGATTATTTCCAATAAAGTAAATTATAGTTGTCTCGATCAAGATGATCTATACTTCAACTTAGAATCCCATTCAAAAATAATGGTTTTGAAAAACATGCTTCAAGGATTCATTGATGCCTCAATCAACGTTGAAATTTCTACTAAAGTATTTGTTTTGAGATCAAGTAGTTAAAGTGATTTGTATGGTATCTTTTTCATAATTTCTAAAAACACCACTTGCTACGTTGTTACTAAGTTACAAGGCTCCATCAAAATAATACAGGCCCAATTCTTGATTTTAATAATGAAAACATCACATGTTTTAGTTTAAAAAATAACTAACCTATTTTAATCCTCTACCATGCAAGATGTGCCTTTTGAGATACCCATTCTCTTTGAGTGTTATTGTGTCTTGCTTGACCATTAAGGTTAAAGATTTGTCTTGCTTGACAATTAAGGTTAAAGATTTATATATAGTTTTTTATCTTGATGTATATTTGTGTATATATGTTATCTTCATTGTGGCCACATTTGAATTAAAAAAATTCCTAGTCAAGAGGAATCTTGAGCTATAAAATGTCCTCTAGTCTTGTATTATGATATTTCCAAGAAATTTTATGTAGTATGAATTAGATCAGGAACTTATGCATACTTTATCAGGTATTAAACTATGAATTACAATATCTTTCGAGGTCTATCTAACCCTTTGTTGTAGCATGTACAACAACTCCATTATTTTATGGAAATTTTCCTAAAACAATGACGACTCTACTAAATTTCTTCAAACTTCTCTTCATTTGGTTGGTTTATTATTACTAATTTTGCATGATTATTTTCTTATTAATGAATTATTTGTTATGTTTTGATTGATGAATTTATTCTCTCATTAGATCCACATTCAATTTAAATCAATTGAAATTATGTTCAATACTTTATAATTAGTTTCATTGGAGTATGATCCCGATTAAAAATGAATGAAATAACACTTATATTTGGATCTGAACTTTTCAACTAATTTATTTTTATATCAAGATATGATATCACCCTTAGAAGAGAAAAAAATATATATATATATATATTATGTATATCTGGATCTAGAGGACTTGTTGCAGTCTTTTAAAAGACCATTAACCTCCAAAATTTTGAGTCTACTTTCATGGAAAATCACAGAAAGCGAGTGTCACTTAACCTAGAATATATCACAGAAAGCGAGTGTCACTTAACCTGGAATATCCCTATTGTTAGGATATTTCCAGATCCTAAATGAATTTAAATGAGCAATATTTCAATGTTCCAAATACTTTATATCCATTCCTAACATATATACAATAGACACAAGCAATTATTTATACCTATATTCTACCACAGGATCTCGGGATGGGAATGGAGATTCCTCTCCCTTGCAGGCAGATTCATCTTGGTGCAGTCAGTGCTATCCCAGCTTGCGGTCTATTGGGCCCATCTGTTCCTTCTTCCTTCCTCCATCACAAAAAAAATGAGCTCTCTAGCAGCAAATTTTTTATGGGGAGGTCGCTCCTCTCAGACTAAAATCCATCTCGTCAAGATGCAGGACATTACAAGACCCAGGAAGGATGGAGGCTGGGGTCTTTTAAATCTGGAAGCTTTTGGAAAGGCCCTCTTATGCAAATCTCTTCACAGGGGCATCTTTGGGAGCGGCCCATGGAGTCTGCTTATTAACAGGAAATACCTCAAGGGAAAAGGAATTGTTTTCTGGTACAGGAGGAAAATCCTGGGAAAAAAGCGTGGTTCAGCCATATGGTCGGACTTCAGAAAAATCCATCAGTTCTTCTTGGAAAATCTACAATGGAAAATCTCCACAGGGGCCAGCATTCTCATTGGAATTGACAACATTTTAAATGGCCCTTCCTCTTTTCCTCCCCCCTGATCCTCTATCTCCAAAATAAAGGAATTTTCACCTGGGATAAGTTAATATTTTCCTGGTCAAATTCTACTCCTGTCTGGAAATCTGCTTCTGATCTCCTCCTCCCGCCCCCCCTCTCCCCAATCTGGACCTCTTTCGTTCATGGCCTTTCGTCTCTGCCCATTCATCAGGCTGCTCCTTTGGACACGCTGGTATGGGCCCTCCCTTCCAAGCCCCTCCCCATCTCAGTCAAATCCATTTATGCTGCTATCTCTCCCCCCGCCCATACCCCCCCCCATGATCTTCCCGGCGACCCTTTGGAAAGTCCCCTGCCCCCTTAAAATGACCCTTTTTCTATGGCTTGTTTTCTGCAATAAAAATCTCACTTGGGAAGTGCTTCAGCAGAGGGGATGGTCTGGTCCGGGGCGCTGTTCCTTATGCCTCATGGCCTCTGAAACCAATCATCATCTGTTCTTCAACTGCCCTTTCTCCTCGCTCATTTGGTTTGATCTCTCCATATACTATGGGTTTCCTCACCTGTCTTTCTCCTCTGTTCAGGAAGCAATAAGGTGGTGGAGCGGTCAACCAGACTCGCGGCGCTCCCTCTTCACCCTCTCCTGCTGGCTTATCTGGAAGTGGAGGAACTCTTCCATCTTCCAGGATGCCAAAAGGCCGTTATCCGCTCTCCTCTGTATTGTCAAAGCCTCACTGGATCCTTGATTTCTCTGTTTGCCTGATCCTCTTTTTGGGAAAAGTCATCTGGTTTCTTACTGCATTTATCTTTTTCTTCGCATGATTCTATCTTGCAGAATAATGAATCCTTTTCTTCTGCCTGTCTCCGGTCCGTTTTGGTGCTAAGCGAGGACTGTCGTCGTTTTATGTCACAATATTCTGATTCTATTCAGCTGTAAGTGGTCATTTTTTTCTGGACTCTCATGCGGGATGCGATAGCACGGTCTCTCTCTGCCAAATGCTACATTAAAGAACAATTGTATTGGTTTGGTCGAAAAATCTCCAGTCTCTGCCTGTAAGCTAGCTTCGCAGGCGTCTATTTTCAGTTTCACATATCTCTGTTTTGTATCTTTCCAGATTTTGCTGCTGTCTCGGGGTCTATTCACGCCTCCAGCTCCCTTTTTCTGGGCATGGCCTCCTCTGTCGAGGTCCTTTATGTATCATCGCTTCTTTCTGAAGCTGAATTATTTTTTTCCAGAATACACTAATATAGTTTTTCTTCTGAAAAAAAAAATATCCGGTTTAACCATCCGGTTTAACATGCATTGTACAATTTATCCTCAACTTTTGAATTCCATATATATTTTTCCGTTCTAACCCCTACTTTTTGCATATAGATCCAATATTTTTTATTAAAAATATCCTCCCCGTATGTTCTTGACTTTCGACTACCCGATATCTCACATATTGCACTTTTATATCTGAATTTGGGTCTTTCGATTAATAACATTTTCCATGCATAGCCTAACTTTCGTATTTACATAGTCGTCTCCTAATCAATTTTATATCTCGACCATGTTTTATATCTAAATATAGAATTTTTTTAAACATTGCACTGAGACATTTTCTTAGATATTGTCGGATCTTGGATATCAATTATTTCAATTAAGCTAAGATACATTAAATTCAAATTGTTCCATCATTTTATGAATGAACGAATGGCATTGGCATCATTTGAATTTCTGATTAAACTCTTTAATTCACAATATGTGAAATTAGTATGGAAAACTAAAATAACCTTGAATTTGATAATTGTTATTACTTAACCCTTTGCCAAATATTTATGCTCCAGTAATAAATGATATAATTGTTGCATGCAATAAAAACCCTATTAATAATTAAGATGCTTTGGGATCTATACAGGGCTAGTTTTTGGATTTTACACACTCAAGCAAGAAAATCATTTGTTTCTTTTTTTTATATCTAAATTTGTTTAACTTTATTTGAATTTTGTTGATGGTTTTTGTAATTTTCTTTTGGTTTGAGCTTTGTAGAGAAAATTGCAAAGGAAAGAGTAAGTAAAGAAAAACAAAATACGTTAATGAAGATAGAAGACTCTTAAGATACATATTAAATAAACAAGTCTTTCAAGTATTTAGAGAAAAAGAGTTAGATCCAGGGAAAACAGAGGTGGATAAAATAATCAATGATTGGTATTATGACCCTCGCTCTTTCAAAATCAAGCCAAATAGAGAATACCCAATTCAGTGGTTCAAAAAATTCTATAGGTTAGTAACTACAATGCTATGTAGATTACGTGGGGAGAAGGATCGCTAACATTTTAAATCAAAATGGCTTTCTTTAATGCATTAGCTTGCTGAAAAAGGGTAAAATTTTCAAGTAGGCACAAATATTGTCTACAACATCTTGCAAGCAGCCAAGAGGGCCTTATAGCCCCCTCTAGGGTTTAGAGTTGGATTCTTTATGTCATCCTACTTAATTGATTTAGTGTGTGCAACAACTCGCTTCCCATCCATGAAGTGGAGTTGGTCACCTGAGAAAAAACCTATTCATGTTTATTACATTGTGTTATGGAAAAGAGAATGCAAGAATTATTTTTATGATATTTGTGACAATTTTATAGAGATATTACATGATTTATTATTTAATATACAAACTCTCAAGTTTACACAAGCTAAAGATACCATCAACAAATTAAGGAAATGGTTTATTGATGAATGCTGATTTTTTATCAAGGTATGTACCTAACAAGTTGGTCTTAATAGAAATTACATATCAAATAGTGGCTTGAAGTATAACTAGAACGTTAATCCAAAACTGGTCAACTTTTCCTTTAAGTCTTGGAATATACTCTTTATTTAACCCAAGCATGCCAAAAGAAGCCAAAATTTTAGGAGATGTATGGTTATAGTGTGCAAAATTTTACAAACATGATCCTAATGATATAGATACTGTTCAAATGAAATCTGCTAAGTATTCAATGTCATATGTACATGAAGATTGTCCTTATGATCATATTTTCAAAAGGCATAAAATTATAAATGGATTTTTAGTAAGAATTTTTATGAATGATAAGAATGAAAAAACACAAATCTGAGATTTTCAAAAAAGAAAGAAAAAGTCATTTTTCAAGAAGAATCGAATAAGTGTTATTGTTAGCAATCAAGAAAGCAATTTTACTGATCTAGAGAGAAAAGACGAACAAGGAGATAATGAGGATAAAAATGAACAACATATCATTGAAAACCTTGTTCATGATTCTTATAAGGATGGGAAAGATAAAGAGGAAACAACACTAGCGACACAAAAATATTAGTATTGAGCAAAGAATTAAAAACCTAATTCAAGTATTACATAGCACTAAGCAGGAAAGTGAGAAATCAACACAAGAAAAATAAGATGCGGCTTAGAATGGAGAAAAAATAATGCACATGCAAATTCTAGCGCATCCCCTGCTTGCTTTTCGTTCATGTTTGAGAGAATCCTGCCATGCCATAAGTAAGTACAAGTGTTGGCTCTCTTGTTCAATCACTCTGCAATTCCTTTCTTTCTCCCTTCCACAACTTGCGATAATGCAAGGAGAATGGTCATGTGAAAAAAGGGGCTTAATTTCAGTGAGATAGAAAGAATTTAAGATAGAAAGGGGGGAGGGATGAGAGTGGGGGTGGCGTTGCATCTGTAATCATTGATTTTTCATTAGTAAACTTGATCACTTTATGGTTTGTAGGTAATATCGGATTTCCATTATTTCTAGTTTGAGTTATCAACCTTTGATCACCCGTATTGATTCTTATAAGGATGGGAAAGATAAAGAGGAAACAATATGGGAGATACAAAAATTTTATTATTGAGCAGAGAATTAAAGAACCAATTCAAGTATTACATAAAACTAAGCAGGAAAGTTAGAAATCAGCAAAAGAAAAACAAGATGCAAGTTAGAATGGAGAAGAAATAATGCACATGCAAATTCTAGTGCATCTCTTGCTTGCTTTTCATTCAAGTTTGAGAGAATCTTGCCATGCCATAAGTAAGTACAAGTGTTGGCTCTCTCGTTCAATCACTCTGCAATCCCTTTCTTTCTCCCTTCCACAACTTAAGATAATGCACGTAGATTGGTCGGGTGAAAAAAGGCGCTTAATTTCAATGAGATAGAAAGAATTTAAGATAGAAAGGGGGAAGGGTGGGAGTGGGGGTGGTGTTTCATGTGTAATCATTGAGTTTACATTAGTAAAATTTATTACTTTGCAATTTGTAGGTAATATCAGCTTTCCATTATTTCTAGTTTCACTTATCAACCTTTGATCACTCGTATAGACCCCTTCCCTTTCCTTATGACTTATAAAGAGATGAGTTAAAACACCATCCTAAGGATAATCATCTAAAAGAGGAAGTTAATTGAGGTGCAAGTTTCCAAGTCACAAGACAGAATATAACTAAACACCCCAATGTTGAAATTACACCTATAAGCTAGTTTTCCCTTGTAGGACTTTTCTCAAACACATAGTCAAACTCTAATTTCAGTATCCAATAAAATCTTCATAATTAATGCATTAAACTTAAACACGTCCAATATAATTTTTATGAGCTCAAATACACATGACTAAATCAAAATTTTAACAAATGAAAATGAACAATAGACAACAACAAATTTGATACATAGGATTTTGGGCAAAGTCCCTAGAAAAATCCCAAAGGGAAAACCAGTGAGAGAAATTTATTTCCTATCAAAGAATTTATTACAACATTAAATGACATCAAAAATTCAACATATCTCCCAGATTTCGTGCTCATAATTCCTTGGGAAAAGTGTTCTAGTTATTCCTTAAAATTTGTTCCAACAATCCCACGATTTCAGTGCCTAGCATTCCTCATTTTTTATGCCAAATATTCCCAAAAATTATGCCAATCCCATCTCTATATGTCCCTCGAAATATATGTTATGAAAGCCTCATTTTTCGTGCCCATATCTAACCAAAATTTTGTACCTAAGCCTCCTTGAAATCCATGCTAGTTGCACGAATTTCCCTACTAGATTCCTCCCTCGAAACTTGCACTGGTTTGTGGCTCAAAAAACTTGTCCCTTGCCTCGGATTTTGGGCATTTCCACTACTTCGAAATTCATGCCTACTCTTGAGAAACATGCTCATACAACAGAGAAAGCTCCTCAATTTCAAAGCTCTACTTAGTTTTGAAATTTCCTCCTTGTACTAGTTGCTATGCTACTCTTCCTCCTATTGGGCTTCTCCCTTAGCTCTCTTTCTCCTCTTCTCCAATTCTCATGAAGTATAGAGTGCATATTCACTCTCACTTTCTCCTTTTATTTCTCATCAATGACTAAAACCCATAGCCCTAGATCTCGATCGTTGAGATTTAATGTAACCATCTCAAGATCATTGGTCATGACTTCATCTCACATTGGCCCACTTAAATCACTTAAGTGACCCAACTTTATAATGTCACACTCACTTTACAAAAATTCATTTTTTAGTCATTAATTAAAAAGGTACACTTCTCAACTTCCTAAAATCACTCGATAAAGTAAAGTGTCTAGGGAATGAAATGTGCTCTGTCACTTCTACATGCTAGGAACCGCCAATGTAGAAGTACCTTCGAGCTACCAAAAACTAATACTCCCTATTAGCGAGAGAGGTAATTTTGGCACTTCCACGACCTAGATTTGTGTCCAAGCTCGTCTCATCATTTGTAGTTGCTCCCTCTAAACCTGAAGCTTATCCTACTACCTACTATGAAACTTGAGTTAAGAGTTTGTCAAAACCAATCATGCTCCAAAGAGTCCCATCACACTCCTGAGCATCGATCAATGCCATGTCATACAAACTAAGTCTCATCATAGTACCGGGAGAATCCCTCTTCCTAACCATGTGCCCCTCTCTATCACTAACACTGGTCCTGAACACAACATCCCCTCGAATCCATCTACGGGTTGTACCAGCAACTTGTATGACTGCCCCTGTCTAATGTCAAGCACTAATGTTGCAACAAAAGTCACTCCCTATGAATATAGAAGCACATGTCCATCCTGAAACAAAACTCTATATCCATCATCCTCCAAGGTTGATATTGAGAGCAAGTGTATCATTAGCCTTGGAACGAATAACATCCTTGTCATCTTAAAAAATCCTCTTGACTCTAGCTAGAATCTAATACATCCAACTCCCTTTACTGCATGCATGGTGCTAGCTCCACGACTCACGTTGCAATCTAAGCTTGTCTGTGAAATACTACAAAACATTGACCTCATCCCCGTCATGTGATTGGATACCCTATTATCCATAGCGATAACTCATTATCATCATACACAATAGTAAAACTGTCCAAAATACAAGCAATAAAAGAAAACTATTTCTCAAATTTCTCAGCAAA
Source organism: Pinus taeda (assembly GCA_000404065.3). NCBI lineage: Eukaryota > Viridiplantae > Streptophyta > Pinopsida > Pinales > Pinaceae > Pinus > Pinus taeda. Next base: position 25,307 of record APFE030583907.1, read on the forward strand.
GTCATTAATCTCAATTGGCGTCAATGTTGCTACCTATTCCTCTTTCTTCTTCTTCTTTTTGTATGGACACTGGCTCACATAGTGACTAGTCTTGTGACATGCAAAGCATTTCACTTTTCTCATGTTCTTCACAAAAGCAGATCCTCCACTTCCCTATACCTTACCTTTTCCCTTTGTCACAAGGGCAACATTATCCTCTTCTTCCCCACCACTCTTGGCATTTTGCCTTATCTCCTCTTGATAGAAATCATCCCACATTCTTCCCCAATCTGAAAGTTTCACAAGAGCTATTATCCCGTCAATGAAGGCATCCCAACTCTTGGTAAAACCACTTATGGCTAATCTAACCAACTACTCATCAGAGATGGTTTCTCCCGCGGTTGCCAAATGATATCTCACTTGAGTGATCTTGGTGAGATATGAGGAAACAATGTTGGTTTTGGTTATCTTGGTTTGCCTTAGTTTTTCCCACAACACCTTTTTATGTTCTTATGAGTGCTTTGGAAAAGTTTGATTAAGGATTCCCACATCTCAAAGGCATAACTCTTCCCTAAAACATGGCGATAAGGTGATCTTTAAAACATGGGGATAAGGTGGTCTTTGGTAACATCTAGAAGGAGTCTCTTGGCCTTAACAGTCATCTTGTTAAAATCAACCAATTGTACTGGATCAATGGGTGGAACTAATACATTCTCAACAATATCCCACAGTTCAAACTCCTGAAGCACCAATACAAACCTCTCATTCCATGGGCTAAAATTTTCATCCCTACTCAGCCTATCCTCCACCTTCAACCATGTCATTGACCTGCTTACCAACACAAGGTTTCAAATCTATCCAAGGGTAAACGTCAGCTCCCTCTCAACCACAAATCCTTGTTTATTTTGTTCTTTGGTCATTGTTCTTAGTTTTTCTTCTCACTTGGCTCTAATAACATGTTGAAATTACACCTACAAGCTAATTTTCTCTGATAGGACTTTTATCAAACACTTAATTAAACTCTGATTTCAGTCTCCAATAAAAAACTTCACAATTAATGCATCACATCCAATCTCATTTTATGAGATGGAATACATAAGGCTAAATCCGACTTTTAACAATTGAAAATGAACAGTAGACAACACACATTTGACACATAGGATTTTGGACAAAGCCCTTGGAAAACCTGGAAGGGAAAACTAGTGAGAGAAATTTATTTTTTATCGAAGCATTTATTACAACATTAAATGACAACAAACATTCAACTTCTCTCAAATTTCATGCTCATAATTCCTAGGGAAAAGTGTTATTGTTCCTTAAAATTTGTGCCAACAACTACTCGATTTCAGTGCCTGAGAGTCATTATTTTCCTTGTCAACTCTACCCAAATAATTATGCCAATCTTTACTCTGTTTGTATCTGGAAATCTATGTTGTGCAAGCCTCCATTTTCGTGCCCAAATCTAGCCAGAATTTTATGCCTCTATCTCCTTGAAATTCATGCTAACTACATGAATTCTCCTGTTGACTTCCTCCCTCAAAATTTGTGATGGGTCGCTTGAAACTCATGCCAGTATGCAGCACAAAAAACTCGGTGTCCTTTGCCTCGAATTTTGTGCATGTGGAACTACTACATTCTCAACAATATCCCACTATTCAAACTCCTGAAGCACCAATACAAACCTCTCATTCCATGGGCTAAAATTTTCATCCCTGCTCAACCTATCCTCCACCCTCAAACCTATCATTGACCTGCTTACCAACACAAGGTTTCAAATCTATCCAAGGGTAAACATTAGCTCCCTATCAACCACAAATCCTTGTTTATTTTGTTGTTTGGTCATTGTTCTTAGTTTTTCTTCTCATTTGGCTCATAACATGTTGAAATTACACCTACAAACTAATTTTCTCTTATAGGACTTTTGTCAAACATTTAATTAAACTCTAATTTCAGTCTCCAATAAAAAACTTCACAATTAATGCATCACATCCAATCTCATTTTATGAGATGGAATACATAAGAATAAATCTGACTTTTAACAGTTGAAAATGAACAGTAGACAACACACATTTGACACATAGGATTTTGGACAAAGCCCTTGGAAAACCTAGAAGGGGAAACCAGTGAGAGAAATTTATTTTTTATCGGAGAATTTATTACAACATTAAATGACAACAAACATTCAACTTATCTCTCAAATTTCATGCTCATAATTCCTAGGGAAAAGTGTTATTGTTCCTTAAAATTTGTGCCAACAACCCCTCGATTTCAGTGCCTGATAGTCATCATTTTCCTTGTCAAATCTACCCAAATAATTATGCCAATCTTTACTCTGTCTGTATTTTGAAATCTATGTTGTGCAAGCCTACATTTTCGTGCCAAAATCTAGCTAGAATTTCATGCCTCTATCTCCTTGAAATTCATGCTAACTACATGAATTCCCCTGTTGACTTCCTCCCTCAAAATTTTTGATGGGTCACTTGAAACTCACGCCAGTATGCAACGCAGAAAACTCGGTGTCCTTTGCCTCGAATTTTGTGCATGTCCATTATCTCGAAGTTCATCATGCCTATTCATCTTAATAAACATGCTCAAGCAATAAAGAAAGGTCCTCAACTTCATTACTCTGCTTAGAGTTGATATGTGTGCTCTTCTACGTAGGAATGTGTGCCCTCCTTGTTGTACCATCTACTATACTATTCCTCTTGTCGAACTTCTCCCTTAACTCTCTTTCTCCTCTTCTCCAAATCTCATGAAGAATAGTGTGTCTCTTCACTCTGATTTTCTCCTTTTATTTCTCATCAATGATTAAAACCCCTAACCTTAGATCTCAATAACAGAGATTTATTCTAGCCATCTCAAGATCAAAGGTCATGACTTCATCTCACATTGGACCCACTTAAATCACTTAGGTGACCCAACTTTATAAAGTCACATTCACTTTATAAAAAGTCATTTTTTAGTCATTAATTAAAAAAAAAAACACTTTTCAACTTTATAAAATAAAGTGTCTAGGGAGTGGAATGTGCTCCATCACTTCTACATGCTAGGCACCGTCAATGCAGAAGTACCTACGAGCTACCAAAAACTAACACCCAACTCATTGGACTATGAGCACTTAAACAAAATATGCCACATTTATAAATACACCACTTGCTCTTATAAGTGGGAGCATAACACAAACATTATTTGATCTAGAACAACTACACCTTGTTGAGGAAATAGTAGTTCCATTAAGGAACTATTTATTTAGCAGTGAGAAGAAATCAATAGGGAAAAGAAGATCCAAAAAGAGGAAAGCAAGCTTGCTTAAAGAAAAATCTTCCCAACATCACTTGAATACAGTAAGTTAATCACCTGATAATGTGGCACAAGAAACAGCGTTTTCATTAAGCACACTTGCTCATCTCAATGCTTGGTCAATGAATGAGTTGATCAATGAACTAGATAAACAAAGGTCTCTAGTCACATCATTGGAAGAGATATTAAGCAATCAAAAATCAGCAATAGAAGATGTTGTAGCATCTATTGTTATTTAAGTTTATTTTCAGTTTTATTACAGAAAATGAAAAAAATCAAATATCATGTTGTAGTGGAAATAAAGGGAAAAGCAGAAATTTTTAAAAAATAACTTATTTTATTTGATTGACGGCTTTTGAATGTGAGAAACCCGCGAGAAGATCTGAGTCGTTCACTTGCAAAGCAACAAATCTTATGGCAATTGCGAGGGTAACTAGAACGAAGTTTATTTCAGAAATCGGACACGGTGTATGAAATGCAGTTTAATCCGTTGGAGTCTGAATCAATCACAACCATCCATCGAAAGGGACGAGATCCAACGGATATCGCGTCAAAAAGTAATCGAGATTTATTTTTAAAATCGAACCCGATAAATCATTAACTGGCAGCTTTATTCCTTATCGAGTCCATATCGGAGTCAAAGGGTCGTTGAAAAACAGAGGCGATAAGGTTTTGTTCAACAGGTTCAAAGTTTCGTGTGTTCCGAGAAATTGGATCATCCATTGAAGGGGTGATCGGACGGTGATCACGCATAGCTTAGGTGAACGTGATAAGTTTATGAACCAGAGTTTTAGTTCTTTTTTAGTTCCGTGATAACCGAAAGTTTTCTATATTTTACGTAAATCAACCGACTTCGTTGTTTTAGCAAAATAACCAAAGTTAGAAACGAACGACTAAAATTCCAAAGGCAACGATGATTGGTCAGGTTTCTTTATGTTTCTGCCAATCGGAACATTCCTAATACATACATGGGCCCAAGTCCACGCATGGAGTTTTGTCAAAATACAATTTGTTGTGTTAAAACAGTTTAACCACTATCAAAGCATCTACAGAGAAACTTCATCAGCACCCAAGCCACAGATCTGAAAAGTGAACAATCATTATCAGTTTTCTAAATTTTTTTACTTCTCATTATTTTATTTTCTTGAGAATGAGGTGTCTTTTACGTGTTAATGTAATATTTTGTAGTAATTTTTACTTTAGACAGTTAATAGATAGTTAAACAATTTTACAGTGTTGGTGATTACCAACTGTCTCATAATGTATAAAAAGAGGAAAATTTACAGAGAAAGAGTTCGAATTTTGGAGAACCTGGAGACTATGCCACTATATTCTTGATAAAATTGTTGATTAATGAAAAAATCAGAGGTTTTCCCCACATTGTTAGATATGATTTTGTGACTTCTCTGTTATGTGTCATCATATGTTTTCTTCCTTTAAGTATGGTAATGAAACTATAGATCTTTATTTGCTTATGTAAATGAAATTAAAATCCCTTAAAAGAGCACTCATACACTTGAAATTCCTACATCTGCAATTCTTCTAAGTTATAGATAGCAGTCTCTGTGTAAAACAACACATTATCTTTAACTTCTCCAAGTGTCACAGATAGTAGATTCTTTGTAAAAGAGCACACTGTCTTTGACTTATTCAAGCTTTCTTCATTCATCATTTATATTCAGCAAACAAATGACATTCTATTATTTTCATATCACCTAAGTTTAAGGGTTAAAAACCAAGTCTTTCAGGTCCTTCATTTAAGAATACAACATACAATGAAGTGACATATAAGTGACAATAATTATAAACATTAATGTCTTAAGCACAATTTCTACACAACCAGGAAATTGGTTTCTTAAGGGACAATAGAAGACAAGAGTCAAATTTATGTCAACCAACTCAAAGAACACTTTATGGCCCAATTGTTGAAATGCTCCAACAAAGTGGAGGTTCAATTGGATGATCATAGAAGTGTTCAAAGGGCTTTTGCTATAGAAGTGTTAAAAGAACCATTGAAAAATATTACTAAAATTTCTACTAAATAAAATTACCATTTAAAAATATCATCAGATAAGTGGGTTGCCACTTGTTCTAACATCAATAACTGGATTGAAGAGGCTAATCAATGGTGTTCTATCTGTGATTCTGCAATAGCTATCATGGAAGACTACAACAAGCCATATGTTGACCATATAAAACAGTCTATACAAAGTCTACTTTGCATAGAGGATATGGAACAACAGTGAGAATTTAGTAAAACATCAAAGCTATCAAAAAATTTGAGACAATCCCTATTGAACGTACCAAGATAATTTATATTTTTTTTTTTTTAAATGAAAGAAAAATAAAATCTAAAATTGAAATAAGAATTTGTCAATGTAAAATGAGTTTGCATAACTTAAATTTACCCCTAATCTCTCATTTGACAAATTTATCATGATCAATAGAAAACTTATTTTAAGGAAAAAGGAAATTGGAAGGAAATAAAATATTCTCTTGAAACTGATTAATAACAAATGTAACCTTTTTGATAGATGAGGTGGACGAGTAGGATTGTAGGGGAAGAGGGGCAAGAATGTTTATAAGAAAAATAATTTAATGTAACTTGGGGGTGTGGGGTTGAAAATCCAAGAATTTTACTTGTATAAGAAGATTTTAGATCCAGGCACTAGAAGATCTGAAATGTAAACCTATATATTGTTATCAAGTTGACAAAATGATCGAAGGCTTATAGCTAGAAAACCTGTATAATTTTATCAAGCTGAAGAAAAGATTGAAGGCTTATATGGAAAATTTTGATCCAAAGTTGGTATATTTTTATAAAATTTTATTAAACGTTGATGGTAGACATTTTTGAAACAAATTTCCTCAGTCGAAAATGAATGGTATTCCTGCATTTTGTGATCGTATTTTTTGTTGTTCATCCATATATTTCATGTATAATTATTCTCAATGGAATGGTTGATGCTTTAATTGACGCATCTTGGATACAAGTACACATGTTGAATTTTCATATAACTAATTATCTAAAAAAAAGGATAAATGTATATGTATGAAACATATTATCGAAAAAATGAACTATTTATTTTTGTTCAGTAATAGATCATTGAATCCCATGACATTCGTCAATGAAATTTGCTCCAGCCATGATAGATAATAAGATTATATTTGTTAGATAGTACATATAATAGAGTTAGTTAAATCTTAGCCATATTAAAATTAATTAGTCAAAACTGAACCAATATTAAATCGATTTTTTCTATATCAGTGGCAACTGGACTCACATAACAACAGAAATTGCCATACCAAACAAAAATGGGTCTAATCGGGACCTCCCATCAAACAATTTTCCATCGCTTTTGGTGGAGGAATTTTTCCGACCATCAACACCTTTTATAGAGGTATCACTGAAACTTCATCTTTGAGATGAAAGGAACATTGACACCCTACATGATAAAAGTATTTAATCAACTTTAGAGGTATCAATGAAACTTCATCTTTAAGATGAAAGGAACATTGACCCTACATGATAAAAGCATTTAATCAACTTATAATTATGAAGCATTTCACCATATATACGTAATTAGTAAAGCATATCCCAAAGGATTAGTTCGAGTGGTGAGTTTTGTACACAAATGAAAGAGGTCTGGGGTAGATTCCCCAAGCTAGCTCTCAGGGAATCACTTGATGATTGCTGTCAGATCAAAGATTGTAATCATTTGACAATTAACCTGACCATCACTTGGAAAAATTATAATAAAGGGAGGATCCATGAAGCTTTCTTTTGAAAGGAATATATACGTAATTAGTAAAGCATATCCCGATGGATTAGTTCGAGTGTGAGCTTTCTACACGAATGAAAGAGGTCTGGGGGTAGATTCCCCAAACTAGCTCTCAGGGAATCACTTGATGATTGCTGTCATATCAAAGGTTGTAATCATTTGACAATTAATCTGACCATCACTTGGAAAAATTATAATAAAGGGAGGATCCATGAAGCTTTCTTTTGAAAGGTAGAGCTTAATGTATCAGTTCAGGTGGTTAAATATTCTGAGCTTCATGTAGAAGGTGTCAAAGTAAGTCCCCCATTTTTGTTGTCTCTATTGTGTCCTTTAGTGGATATCCTTACCAAAAAAAGGTTCATAATTAGCATCAACAAATTTACACTAGGAACCAGTGTTAAAATATCGGTATCGGCAAAATATGGGCGAGGGTCCAGAAAACATCTTATCAGTAATATCGGCGAAAAGGCAAGCATAAAAAATATTTTTTCCAAATTTTTAAACATAGCCGATATTTTGCTGATTTTTTCAAATATCACAATATTTTGCTGATTTTTTCAAATATCGCAATATTTTGCCGATTTTTTCAAAATATCGGGATATTTTGCCGATATTTTGAAAATATCGCGATATTTTCGAATATTGCCGATATTATCAACAGTGAAAAATTATAATAAAGGTAGGAACCACTACTGCCATTTGTAAAATGCAAGAGGTGCAGGGCTATATATATATATATATATATATATAATATATATATATATATATATATCCAAAGGTTCAACTTAATCGATTGTCATCAATGTTGCTCGGTATTTGGCTATTCTTATGTCAAGATCCACATCTCCGTAGGTGAGGCACATTGACCTGCCACCAATAAGCCTGCTAGAGATGCCAATAAGCTAGCTAGAGATGCCATCCTCTGATGTGGAAAAGCATCCCTTCGGTTTCCCACTAAATTGCCCTTAGAAAACAAATTTTATATTTGAAACTGAATATTTGTAATATGATGTGAGAGGTAAAGGGTATACCCTAAAGCCATAGCAGCAGCACCTAATCCTAGTCCAAATCAATCTATGTTTCCAAACGTTCCATTTAATAGTTACTTTTCCTCATTGCACCTCGGGTGTTCTCTTGTGATTTGCAAGCCTGCTTATTTAGCTATTGCCAGGGATGGCACAGAGGCAAACAAAAGCTTCTTTATGACCACAGCCTGCCCAAGTTCACCAGAGGCATCTGTCTTTGAGTTAGAAATTATTCCCACAGTGAACCCAAACGGAGCTATGGGCTGATCTACCTGTTCAGATAACTTAGCACAATGAAGATAGTACCCCCTGCAAAAGAGAATTTTTTGTGGTCCTATTTGAGAAGTTGGAAAACAAGAAAAGGGGACCCAAATATTGGTTCTGGAGCTGAGTCGAGTTGTTCCTTTTAACGCACAATCCAGATTCTAACACAGCTCCAGTGTCTTCCACACGTGTTTCAGTGGGATTGCTTGATTTCCCCTTACACCTGTTTAGGTTCAGTAATCCTAAAACAAATTGGTGCCATCTCCATGCAGTAATTTTAGAGAAATAGTACATGCATATATGCCACAATACGTGTAATTGCAGGGTACTTGCCAATCACATTACTCAAAGAGTTGCAATTGATTGAATCGCTACATTTACCATTTACTCTGGGAGAGAAGTTGGAATGCATGGGTACATTTACTAAACAAGGATTACACTCAAAATTTGACAAGACACTGGTTATCTCACGGCATCATGTCCAAAGGAGGTCCTTATCTAGAAAAGATAGTACTCAATAGCATACCTCTTGGTAGAATTAGCATGGGTTTCAGACAGTAGAAACCTCTTTCAAGAGTCAGCATGTTTTCTGAAAGTCGGAGACAGGCAGAAAATGTCAAACTGACACAATCTGATGGTAGAAGAAAATCCCTTAATGGATTAAGGGAAGGTATGAGAAAATGAAAATGAGGAAGCTCCAAAGACATCACTGTGGAGACTTTTGGTTCAAGCAGATATGGTTATAGTAGAAATGTTGGTAAAAAAGAGCTAAAACTTCAAAGAATGTCGAGACTCAATCCGTCTTAGCAAAACATGCAACATCAAAAATCTGGCCTGTAATACCCCTGCCTGAGCCCGGTAATGTAAATATATGTACAAATGTGATATTTAGGCCAGTGAGCCAGATGTATGTGACTAATAGGCTGGTGAGCCGAGGTTTATTTTGGGGGCCTATGTGCCCTTGTATGTATATGTGTACATGTGTTTTGGGGCCAGCTTCCCGTGGATATATGCCTTTAGACGCTCTGAGGCCGAAGAGCCTGGAATTGCAAACATAATGTAAATATTGTACATATATTAATAAAATACGCTGGCTGCAGGCCAACTCCACAGAAAAGAGTAGGGGGGAGGTGCTCAACTCTAGGAAAGAGGGCAACAGCTTTGGTGTGTTGACTTTGGTGGAAAAGGCGCTAAGGTCTACATGACCTTAGAGGGTGTCACATGACAAAAAGAGGCCATGCATATATAAAGTGAGTGTTTTGTCTGTGAAGGCATTCACTCAAGGGCATTCAGTGAATTAGTCATGGATATGGACCAATCCGGGAGTCCTAGGCTTAGACTCTGGAACTGACTGGAGTTGCTTCGGTTTTGGTGACCAGTTGTTAAGTCTTGTGCTTGGGCTCTGTAACTAACCAGGAGTTGTCTCGGTTTGGGCCTAGAGGGTGCCTAGAGCCCCAAAGAGCAGTGAGAGCTCCTAGAGCCACAGAGTTGAGACCATCCCTGGCAGACGATAAGTCGCCTTAGAGGTGGTGGCACAACCAAGGGACCATTGGATGCAGAGAACGGGTGCACCACTTGGCTGCAGCCTGATGGGGTGTGTGAGCATATAGGTTGGAGGTTGAGGCTGCTAGGGTTGGTAACTTGGCCCGGTGTCAGTTGTGTATGTGTGTGACTTGGTGTCACTGTTGCCCTTGGAATTGAGGCCCCAGCTCAGGGGTGACTCGGAGTTGATAGTTTATAAACTGCATGGTCTTCGGATGGGTGGAACATGGATGGCTTGCAGCAAGTCGGCCTTCTGTTACAAATAAGTGTTCATGTGCTTTGTGCCTTGATTTATGTTATGTGCCATGTTTTATTGTAAACCCTAGTTTGGGTTTGGTAATTATATATATATTATTTTCACTGTGCATGAGCATTATTTACCGTGTGAAAATTGATGATTCATGGCTGAATGTTGCATTATTTATGCATTGCTTTGCATGGAAAGAAATTTATCCAAGGGGTAAATTCCCGGGTACATGTACAGACTGTGGTAATGTTGCAATAATTAATTAAAGAAGAAAACAGTATAATCATTGATCTCAGAGGGAAACTGGGCATGATTATACCCAGTAGGGAGACTAGTTTGGCAAGCTGTGAGCTGGTGTGGATACAGAAAATCCAACAGGGAGCCTGGGTTTGATAAATGATATTGGTAATTACGAGCTTCTGCAGAAATTCTGAAAAAAAAACTCAGGTTATGGCTGTGAGTAACGTCACCCAGCTGGGGGCTGGGAACATTACACAGCCTGAAAATGCAACCTACATGGTGTTGTTGAGCTGAATTTCTTTTCCTTTTTGTATCCAAAATTAGTTGCAATTTCACTATGTAAAAGGAGGTTGGTTTACAATTTTGAAAGAGTTTGTCTCATATATACACAAATTTCATGCCAATGGCCAACAGTTGTGGCTTTATAAAATAACTACACATCACCACCTACTTGGACTTTTTCAAACTCATTCCAGGCCCCCCTACAACTCTTGATCATTCTTTCTACATCCATCTATCCACAATTTCAAAGGAACTCAAAAGAACACTACGTGATTGCACTGAAAAGGATGATGCAATATGCAAATTTGCATAGAATTGACAATCTTTCCAAATCACATGCAAGATAGAAAATTCAAAACCATCAACTATACACAACTGTTAAGATTCATATCTTCAGTTCAACTGGCACCTCTCATATGGTAGGACAGTGGTGTAAGAAGAGTTCAGTTTTTTCTAAGGACCCAAGTACAGTGCAAAATAAACTGTTTGGATGATCCACCTATGACAACTGAGTAGATTCGATAACCAAAATCTCAATCCATTCAAAAGTAGAGTTTTGAGTTTTAAGGTAATTAATAGCAATTCATAATCAACTAAAACACCATTAAAATGATTCTGTCAAAGCATCTTGCTATATTTCAAGGTCAGCAAGTCGTATGACTGCCTAATGTGGGAGACAGTTATTTTCAATTTTCTCTTTTGTAACATAGCAACCTTGAAATATAGAGATCACTTATATTTTAGATGAATAGCTTTCCTCTTGTCAAGTTTATGCTATAAGACTCATTTAGAACTGTTAGATGTCTAAGTATTCTTTGTGAAAAATATAGCCTAAAATGAGAAATTTGAAATTTTACAATACCGGTCACAAGCATTTTTCTCAATCTCTCTTGCAATGATGATTTCAGTTTGCAGACAGCAGTGGTAAATTGGCTCCTTTACAAAAAATTTATGCTCAGTTTCTCTCTACAAGAGACAAATTGGCATCTCCTATAAACTCTGAACTAGCTTTTAAGAGTAGGAACACTACAGAAATGCCTGTAAAATATTTCCGCATTATCAGACACCTTGTTACTTTTTATTTGAAATTGGAAGATACACTCCTTCAGCAGCCAGCCATATATTTTCTGCATTTTTCCTTGTCATGGCGCAAACCTGCAGAAAAACATCACAATTTAGTTTTGTAACTAGTTTAGTGCATGGACCTCCTTAATAGAAGGGTGAGAGGATTAAGTTTCAAGGCACGTGACAAGCTGCTGCATATCAGTAGCCAAATAGAATTATCATCCTATATAATGTAGTCAAATGGAGTTGATATTCAAGTAACACTAAAAATAATTCCAACTCGTATTCAGTATGCAACATCATCATCTTCCACAGAAGCCATTTAACTTCAATCAATATTCATATTCACTGGAAACTCATTTAAAGCTAACTCTATCAAGCTAAATTGCATGGATATAAATACGGGTATAGATATGAATACAACAAATTTTTAGACGAGTTTGGATATGATACAGCTGAGATACAACACACGTTTATATAAGCAGAAAAACAAAAGCATAGTAAATTCAAAATACCATTCAATCATTTGGATACAATACATCTGGGCACAAGATATAAAAAGAACACATAATATATGTAGTCTATAATACGCATATAAAAATAAATATAATATATATTTATATACATAAGCAACATGGAAACAAAGACGAGATTTTCTCCACCTGCATCTAGGGTTTTCCCTAGTTGCCGACTTGCCACAAGAGCCCCTCCAGACCTCTTCCCATTCAAGGTGGGAAGAAAGACAGTCTGCTTGCAGAACTGTTCTAATAAGGATCCTCCAAAACATGCTCAAGTGTGGACCAGCAGCCACCATTCAGGCCACAATTTGATGGGACTGCATGTGGCCAAGATGTTCCCAGAATTGAGTCAAGCACGGGCCAACTAGACAAGAGCGCAGCCTTCAGAAGACGCTGTCAAATCCACCGGCAGTCAGCTACAGATCAAAAATCTAGAAAACATTCCGAACTGAGCATTCCATCTGTAGCACTGGAAAACAAAGCTTGATTGTTTGCTGACCATATTCTGATCAGGAATTTATGAGTGGGTGGGGAAACCCACTCTAGAGTCTTGGATCCAAAAATAATGGGTTCCCTGCATGAAAGATAGAATCAGCATTTACTTCTGTGGTAAGGGATTCTTTGGCTTTCATTTGCAACTCAAAGATGACCGAAATTTAATCTTTCTTGCAGCCCATAGGTGCCAGCAGGTTGAATATTAATCGATGGTCTCTGGATTTTGAACCAGAGGAGAAGATTCCATCATTTGTCCCAGTATGGATAAGACTACACCATCTCCCTCCTAATCTTTGGTACGCTAGCACCCTCAAGGCAATAGAGAATAAACTAGGAAGATTTGCTGTTCACTTGTTCCTAGCGCTATGTCGATGTAAAACTTGAAGAAGGCCACCTAGAAGCAATAGAGCTTCAAATCAACCAGTATCCATGTGTGCAACCATTCAACTATGAACAAAGTCCAGTCTAGTGCAATTGTTGCTATGAATATGGCCACTTCAACAAGAACTGCCCAAATAATCCTTCTCCCTAGTTGCAGAGAGAGAAGAAGAGTTTTAAAAAGTGTCAAAATCCTCGAGAAGGCGACGACAACCCTTGGCTACTTCCCAAACCAAAAATGATGCTGAAACTTCCCAATGACGTGACCTTAAACACTTCCCAAAGCCCAATAGATAAGGAATTGCAAAAGAGATCCACTTGAAAAGAAGCATCGCAGCAACGTTCGGGAGACATTCCAGGAACCTATGTTACTGGAATCCAACTGCATGCTCCCCAGTATCCTCTAGGAAACAAATCGCTCACACATGAAATGTATCCTAGGGATCATATGTTGATCTTGACATTTTGTTTTTCTTAATATGATAATAAAATGATTGATCTCTGATTAATTTGGTTGGGCAAACTTTTGAACGTGGATGGCCACAAAAGTCGACTGCAACACAACCTGCATCAAATCATTGAACCAGCTATTCTCCCATATGACCATACATTTTCCTTCTTTTGAAGAAAGTGTAACTAGGTTCGGTCTTCATAATGATGTGATCTTTGTAAATGATGTAATAAAAGGAAATAAATTATTTTTTTATGCCTTGCTACATGGGTTTCATGAGCAAGAAGTGTTACTACGTGAAAGAATTCTTCTTGATGTCTTTAGGATTTATTATTATGTCAAAGAGTCATGTCATGTGTAAAAGCTCTTTAAGAGCCTATGTAAACGTATACAAATCTTCAACTGATTGTAACAGCCCTCCAAGACCAAGAACGATCCTCCAAATGCAAGAACACCGAAGCCTGCAAGCAGAATAATGAAGATCTTCATGTCGGCTCGAAAATGAATTAAATTAAATAAATGGAAGTAACGTCGGGCTCAATAAAATAGTCACGACAGTTCATGAGTTTATGTTGGCTTGCATATATGGACATAACCACTATAAACACCCATCTAGGGTCAGCGAGAATACACGAAGAAAAATCTCGCATGCCTCTGAAATTTCGCATATAGGAGCAGAGCTGCAGTAGGGTTTGACTGCACCTCGTTTGGGTTTTAGGTGCAGTCATGATCTCGGGTATATGGAGCAGGAAGGAGTCATCTCAGACAAGTCTGCAGATCCGGTTGAGAAATCTCTGAGACCCTTCGCATCACTGTAAGGTGCAGTTCTCCGATCACTGTAATCTCGGATGGGACAGCAATGACTTCGGGTGACACAGTAAGCTGTGTTAGTGACTGTAAAGCCCTTTCATATATCCCTGTAGTTTCAATCTAGGCATATATATGTGTATCTCGGTGATCTCACACTATTACAGTCTCGGGATAATAAGGAGCAGCAGTAATCATTACAGTCTCGGCTTAAATGGAAAGTAAGATCTCAGTGCAGGAAAGAAAGTAATCACAATTTCGGTGAACCTAATTCATGGCAGTCAATGCATCTATATGATGGAAAGAATCTCAGAATCCTTACTGTCTGCATACAGCCTCGGTCTCACTGTCTCGGCTTAAGAAGCATCACAATGATCCTATCGTTGCCCCCACTGTCTCAGCACTTTTGTCATAAAGTACATTCTCTGCTGCTCACAGTCAGCATGATGATGTTTCCAGCTAGGGTATGGTGATGATCCAAATATGGTGTAGCAGCAATGAAGCTCCCGGTGCATTGATCAAGGATGAAAATCAAGGTCACGATAATGATCTCAATGAAAAAGGCGAGATTACCTGTGTGGCAATCTCAAGAGACAATCATGGTGCATTAATGATGTCAACAGTAATAAAGATCTCAGTGAGGCAGAGGTGCAGCATCCCCGACAGCAATGAAGAAAAGGATCGATGCCTTGGTCTTGGAGAGGCAGATTGTGTCAAGGGTCATGGTTTTGGTATTCGTCAATGGAATCTCGATAATAAGAATTTTGTGTGAGTTTTCCTCTCCAAGAGGGAGAGGTTTTGGCCCTGGCAGAAAGCCAAATATTTGTGTTCTTGTCTCTTTTGTTTTTGGCAGCAGTTTGATGAAGTAAACATACACACTAATAATGGATGGAACATTAAGTTAAGATAAATTGTATAAATGCTTCACAAATTGTTATCATAGTAAATAAGAATCACCTTATTATGTTTGCCCTAGATTCTTCAACATGGTATCAGAGGGATGGGTTCAGCAGTCAAAGGGCGGGCAAAAAAGAGATGCAAGAATCTAGATTCAAGCATCAAAGCAAGTTCAAAGATGGCAGGACCTATAAACCTTAGATCAAGGAAACAGTATACAATAACAAATCTGCAGCAGTAAGGGCTGTTGAATGACAACAGTTTTCAGATGTCAGGGTACATGACAGCAGATGTACTCCCACAGCAACACTTACAACATCACAGTGATAGCCACTATCTCAGATTTAAATACTTTTCAAGTTGATTCAAGAGCAAGCAAGGACTCAAATCAGATGCTGCACTATCCTATCAAATCAGATGCAAGCAACCTCTAGAAGATGTTGCAAGGACCAGATGTTCAAGTCAATTATTCTTGAAGGACTTGAAGAGAAGCTTCAACAAGGATCCTATCCGGAGGAAGCATCAATGCATCTACCTCAACAACAGCCAACATGATCAAGGTGAAGACCTTGCCTTCACATATCAAGTATCTTTATTCTGTAATCAAGTTTTGGTTTATTGACTTCATCAGTGCAAGAAGAACTATGGGTTAGATAAAGTTCTTGCGGTAGGATTGACAGAATCCTCATGAAGGAGCGAAGCCAGTACTTCAAGGTCTCCTTTGAAGTCATGAGAACTCTTGAGGTTCTATGAAGTAAGAAAGGAGACATAAAAGGATATACTCTCTGAAATGAAGTGCAGTAGGTGCTTAGGACTGAAGAAACATCTTCATGAGAACTCAGTTACGAGATCTGGGAAAAATGATGATCATTGATATTGATATTGATAAGCAAGGTAACACATGTCCATGAACAAGAAGGTTACCTCGATCAACAGTCTGTGGTCTCTATGAAGCAATAGAGAAAGGCAAGTTGATAGGACACAAATAAGTGCTGATAAGTAAAGGAAGGTTGACAAGACAGAATAGTACTATGGAAGAGGAACTCATATTGCTGGATGGGTGGACGAAGCTGAGAAAAGGTCCAAGGATCAAGGGAAAGAGGGAGTAATAGATCTCCACTATGAATGAGATGGTATCCCTCTCAAAAGGATCCTATCAGAAGTCCCAGCAGATATGAACATAATAAGTAGATGCATCATGGCATCATGGAAGCAAGAGCTCGTATGGAATCATGAAGAACATAGCTCTTGGGAATCTCGGTGTACATTGAAGGAGAGGAAGAAGTCATCCAAGGAAACATTTGCCAGATGGGGATATACTAGATCCTGAAGGATTTCCGATAAGAGATCTCAGGGGAGGATCTCCTAGTCCGGGAAGGCAGCAAATGTCTTGTCAGAAATTCCAACTCTTGGAACTCATGAGATGCTGGTTCAAAGACATGATGAATGAAGCAGACCAAAGAATTTAAGATATTTTCAATCAAGGAAGCTGCAGGAAAATACCCGAAGAAAAATGAGGTATGTATGATTGTATTTATATTTGCATTTGATATTGTAATGTCATGATATGTGGTTACATATAAAATGGATCAAGCATGATCAAAAGGGAATAGATCTCCTCCTCTGAAAGGATGCAGAAAGACATAAGTCAGACTAAGACGAAATCAACATAATATGTCCTCATAATGTAGTATGAGGTAGTTGATGACCATTGAAGAACTATGAGAGCTCCTGGAAATGAAAGATATGAGGATGGAAGAGATCGTGAAGTATGCAACCTTAATGAAGGCAATCAACATCCAGATAATCAGGAAGACTTGACCAGAAAATCTCCCGGAATGATGTGAAAACTCTGATGGAAGTCTGAAAAGTTGGAGATCCTTGACAACAGATATCATTGGGAGATGTGTAAACACATATGCAGGATTTGATACCCACAAGGAGATGTCACTGGAAAAGGCCATCACCAGAAAGGTAATATGTGATTTGTTTTTTGTTTCTGACCTCTTGGAGAAAGTCTGAGTATGTGTCCAGGGCCATGGTAAGAAGAGTTGTGAAGGATGTCACAACTACGTACCTCGAGCAATCACCGTTAAAGGAAAGGTGAAGATAAATGGCCTTATGAAGAAAGCCCTAGATGTTGAGCCAAGGAGGATACTTTCCGGGAAAGAAGGAATGACATGATGGAGGAAAGTGATGGATGGTTGAACCCTACATGTGAAGAAATTGATGACATCAAAGTCTCGGATCATCAGTCAACTAGAAGACCCTATAAAGCACTGATGATAGAGTTCCTCGGTAAGAGGGAGCTTTGTGGGGGTTCCTATGAGTAAAGTAACTCGAGCAAGTTTTTGAGTAAAGAGAAACTTGGAACTCATCCCTGGGTAAGAGGGAGAGTTAGACACGACATTCTTGTCTTCAGTTTGGAAGAAAGAATGGAGGATTATGTAATCATCTCGCATCCGACACTTTTTGAGGATGTGGTAGGGCATCCAAGACAAGAGTGGGCAAGAGGACCAATATTCTTGAGGGTTGGGAACCCAAGATGAGAATAGTCCTAATAGGGCATACTCGGAGAACACTCGGGTGGGTATGACCCTAAGAGAGACAATGATGATGTGTGTCTATCAGTCATTGGTCTTGCCAACATTGTGTGCTCTAATCCAAGGGAGAGATAGAGTTGTTAGTCAAGGCCTTGCTATATGAAATAATGTTGGTTGAAATGATGCTATAACAGATGGATTGCAAATCCGATTCTTCTTATGAAAAATTCTTCAGATTGAGACTGACCAAGTACCATTATGAATACCTCGCTAATTAAAAGGGAGTGTTGAAGAAAGTGTAACTAGGTTTGGTCTTCATAATGACATGATCTTTCAATCTTTATAAACGATGTAATAAAAGGAAATAAAATATTTTTGTATGCCTTGCTACATGGGTTTCATGAGCAAGAAGTGTCACTAGGTGAAAGACTTCTTCTTGATGTCTTTAGGATTTATTATTATGTCAAAGAGTCATGTCATGTGTAAAAGCTCTTTATGAGCCTATGTAAATGTATACAAATCTTCAACTGATTGTAACAGCCCTCCAAGACCAAGAACAATCCTCCAAATGCAAGAACACCGAAGTCTGCAAGCAGAATAATGAAAATCTTCATGTCGGCTCGAAAATGAATTAAATTAAATAAATGGAAGTAACGTCGGCTCAATAACATAGTCACGACGGTTCATGAGTTTATGTCAGCTTGCATATATGGACATAACCACTATAAATACCCATCTAGGGTCAGTGAAAATACACGAAGAAAAATCTCGCATGCCTCTGAAATTCCACATATAGGAGCAGAGCCGCAATAGGGTTTGACGGCACCTCATTTAGGTTTTATGTGCAGTCATGATCTCGGGTATGTGGAGCATGAAGGAGGAATCTCGGACAAGTTTGTAACTCCGGATGAGGACAAGATATTGGCATATCTCTGATACCCTTCGCATGACTATAAGGTGCAGTTCTCGGATCACTGTAATCTCGGATAGGACAACAATGACTTCAGTGACACAGTAAGTTGTGTTAGTGACTGTAAAGCCCTCCCATATATCCCTATAGTTGTGTTAGTGACTGTAAACTCAACCAATGACTAAATGAGGGCTAGAGAAGGGCTACCAAGGGTAACAATGAGGGGCTAGAGGCTAGGAAAGGGCAACACAAGGCCTAAAGAGGCTGCAGCTAGGAAAAAAGAGGAGGTGAAGGAGGGCCAAGAGGGATAGAAGGCCTTTAAGGCTTGCGGCTTAGGCAAAGGAGGCCTATTAGGCCACAGCAAGGGCAGAAGAAGCCCTATAAGGGCTATCATGAAGGATTCAAGGCCCCTAGGGCCTGCGGCTGCTAGAAGTGTTAATTTTAGATAAAAATGGTATGTTCTATGCTTTAGCACAATTTACTTCAATGTTCCTTATCAGCTCAATGACAATTTCCAATTATATCCAGTAGCAATCAAATTAACTTAAACACATTGACAGTAAATGCAGATAGAACATAAAAAAATGTGCACAAGACAAGCCAAGACAAGAAGACACAACATGTAGCGGATGCCAGGGAAAAACCCCAATGTGGGGAAACCCTTTGATCAAATATTCTTATTATTCTTCAATTGTTCAGCAGAGAGAGAGTACAAATATCAAATTAACTTACCCAAAACAACCCTGTCAAATTAGCAGTCAACAGCAGCCCTAGCCAGAAAGTCAACGGCAGTCAAAGCAACTCCAAAATGTCCACCAAGCTGCTCGGCCAATAGTAGATAAATTAGGCCTTCCAAGATTGTCAAAGTCAACCCAAAAACAGTTTGGTCAACCCAGTCAAACATTGTTGTAATTTTTGCGGTCAAGGGCTGAAGTCAACATTGAAGACAAACCAGTCAAACTATCCCAATCACCTCGAAAACTATGCCAATCAATGTGGCTTTCAAAAATCGGAATTATGCCCACAAGAACAAAGTCAACACTGGTCAAAGTCACTCAAGTCAACGTTGTCCTGTTTCCTGAAATTTTCGGCCTCCAAAACAGTCCTAAAATTCGTCCTCCTTTCACACGTGCAAAGTAGAGAAGGCTGCCTCCAAGCTCTATGAACCAATCAAGAGAAGAGAGAGAGATATGTGATGAGATGAATGAAGACCAAATGAGAGAGAGGTCACTCCTATCTATACACTTCGTTGAGGATGAGGAGACACATTTATTAGGCTTCATGGGCCTGCATTTCACTGAGGCCGACCTTGACAATTTGTGCGTGAGAGAGAATAAATTCAAAATTCCATTTCTGCTTGTCAGAATGAGATGATCTTTATATTGAAATTGGACCTCTCGAAAAGAGAAATCCAATGCACTAACCATCTCCATCATATGCATTGTCCTAAGGTGCAATTTGGCCCTAATTGCCAATATTAACACTCCCTCTCAACTAGGGAGAACTCTTGCCCATCCATCTGTCATCATCATGCTAACATGTCATCCTGTACCATCCCTGTCATCACTGCCCTGCTCGGCTTTGCTTTGGTGAACCATGAAGTAATAATGAAGAAGTGATCGAGAATGAGTCATAAGATCATACCACTCTCCACCGACAAAATTTAGTCCTTGATACCAAATCAAGTTGTTGAACACCATGCATCCTAGTCATAGGGAGTATGGCATTACACGATGGCCAGATGAGAGGTACTTCCCATGAGTCTGGGACTCCATGGGTAAGATGTGTACTCACCCCCCCTCAAAGGGTTGTTTCCCTCCAAAAACACCCCCTCCAAGCATTTAAAAGGAGTTCACCCCCCTCATTTGCCTCACACATTTCATTTGGTGTTTTTGTGAGTTTTATTGGGAGCTTGGAGAGTGTTGACTTTTTGCTAGAGTAGTGGAACAGTAAAGAGTTTGAGCTAAAGTAGTAGCCATCATGTCTCCAAAAGCCAAGGATACTGCATGGGCTCATTGTGATATGATTGATGGCAAAATGATCTACAAATATTGCCAAAAATCTATTGGAGGAGGGGATATTAGCAGGTTCAAGCAACACTTGGCTGGAATTGGAGGCCATGTAAAGCCATGTGGAGCACCAAATGAAGTAATAGGTCATATTATGGCAGAACATCTTCAGAAGTTTGAGACTCAAGTCACTGAACCAGTAGAGAAGTTTGTGACTCAAGCAATAGCAAAATTTGAGAGTCGAGACTCAACCAACTAAGTTTGATCATGATGAGAAGTTTCAAGTGATAATGTTGATCAATAATATCATATATGTAGACTTGTAGTAGGCCAATGACCTCATAGTTTGTAGGCTTTGTTTTTGAACTCTAGAGGCCATTTAGAGCCTCATTGATTATATATTTTGTCGCTGATATGTATTGCACTTGGTGCCATTTTGATATATTCACCTTTACATGGGTATATATATGAGCAAACTTTGCATATTTTGTGTCTAACGGTTTGGAATCATGGTTTTAAATCTTAAAAATAGTTTTTTCATTAAAAAAATAATTATTTCACGTGTTTTTTAAAACCAATTCATTGAGATCTAACCAATCCCAATTTGACCGGTTCCGATTTGAAACCCAGTTTATTAGGTGGACTGGTCTGGTCACCAGTTCCGATTTTTAAAACTATGCCTAAGATAACTCATACCAATAAAATGTTCTTATCACCGACAAATGAAATAACAGTTAAAATATTCAACACACGAGTATAAACACATAAACTATCACATAGTACAGATCAGCAAATAGAAGGAAACCATGAACTGAACCTCAAAGTCTTTCTATTATGAAAAAAATAATTCCAATAGAGCAGAAGAGTACAACAGAAGATTACTTCATCCAGAAATTGTGTCATCAACAGATGGGAAATAGAAGGAAAATAACAACTAGTTGGTTTGATCCTCATCAAATTAATCTCAAACGTCGAAAATAACTTGATCTTATTTTAATCTCAATCATCGAATTTTTATTTTATTGGAAAAAATCGAATTTCTCTTAAAACCCATTTTTTATTAATCCAAAAGTAAAATATTTTGGATTAATTTCCTCAAAAAATTGATTTTGACTCAAACACCAAGGTCCAAGGGCTCAAATTTTCTTAAAATATCCATTTTTCTCTTGGTGGGGGGCCTCCAAAAATTTACTTCCTTTTGACTGACGAATTTTTTGAGTATTTTCCACTTGGAGATATTAATTTCTCTATGATTCTTTTTTTGACTCAAAATTAATTAATTTTCTAGCTTAAGAATTTTATTTACTTTTGCCAAAAAATTAATTAGTTGACTCTAGAGGGGATTTAATTATTTTTCCACCCTCAAATATTGTAGCCATAGTTTTTGATTGCGAGGGACCATGAACTAAAATACTTTTACATCAAAATAATTACAACATCAACCCTTAGAAGGGGAAAACACCTTTAGACATAGACCCCCAATAATTTACCCAATTATGAGGCACAATATGATCTAGTATGAAACCAAGTGTGTCTATAATAAAATAATTTAGCCATGGTGTTCTGATCACGAGGGACTAGGCACTAAAATTATTCCTAAATAGTAAACACACTTTTACATCAGACTCGATAAACACTAGGACTCACCTAAGGCCTTGTCAATGAATTTCACCCTAGCTTTGGGGTTTAAGCTAGAAGAAAAACTATGTCGATTATGCGTGTTTACAAACACACCTAATTCGGGGAGGTTAAAACACTTCCTAGGATGAAATCCTTTGCCAAAATCATAGGCTTACCTAGGTGTTCTTACATAATTAAATGGTCATACTAGCATCATTTGCAATAAATCTTGCAGAAATTAGGTTTACAATGATGAATTCACGTTGATTGTTGACTTTAATCATTGGAAAAAATTCTCCACTTCCTTGTACACTGCTTTCTTAGACTGTTGATAAAGTGTGGTCAACATGACCCAACTTCAATTGGCCTCCACATGGTTTTGAATGATGCTTTGGGGCCTCTTACAAGCAGCATACAGTAGGCACCTATTGCACCTTAGCAAGTTTGTAACAAACAGTACCTGTTTGTATTCATAGATGATATATTTGTAATTGTATAAATGTATTGATATATAAATAATTGATATGATATTACAATGATGGCCCCCAGTATAAATACCTAGGCGGGGTGTGCATTTTCCCTAATGGATGTGCCTTTTTTATAAGACACATCTTTTCATTACTAATTAACTTATTATTATTATTATTATGTCAATAATATTGTCATCCCCTTATAAATGGGTTTGTCCTTAAAGCAAAGGTAAATTAGGATAATAACCCCGAGGGTTAGCTTAGTTGATCGAGTCCCCATCATTAAAAGCACCTTTGCTATTAAGAGGTCGCAGGTTCAATTCTCACAATACTCTAGGGGTCAAGCTTTGGGGTTGAGCTAGCAAGAAGTGATCCTTTCGGGTAGATTTGCCTAGTACAATTATTTTGTTGACATAACAATCATTGTTGCATATTTTTCAAATTAAGGGGATATTAAATCAGGCCAAGAAAAGCATCAAGCTCTGCATCATTGACAAGTCCAACAAAACACCTATCTTAGTTAGCAGCGTCCTATGCAGGGCTACAAGCAAAAGTAGAGGCAAAAGACAATGTTTTCTCTAGTTATTTACTAACTTATTTCCGGTCAAGTTTTGTTGAATCTCGTTCTTGGCTAGCAACTTCCTTAAAAGAGCTAGAAGTTGTAAACTCAAATATAGCAAATGCTTTTGAAAACTCTTCACTATGAGCCTCTTTCATGTCACATCAGATTGAACCACCATTCCTATTAAAACATTCTTCAATACTAATTTCTTTCATGTCAAGTTTGATTGGACCCAATTCCCCTTCTAAAGCAGTTTGAACAATGTTAGAGTAGGAAACGAGGTATTTTTCAATTCTTTATTATTATCCTTTTTCATGTCAATGTCAACTTCTATTGCAGGTGTCAAATCTACCATCTGAAGATCCCCAAGCCATTTTTTAATTAATTCTTTGATTTAATGTAGCAATTATTTTTCTTTATTCATTGTTTTCCCTTAATTCATTGAAACATGTTTTGAATCTTGATTTTTGTAATTTCAAGATTTAAAAACATAATGATAGCCAAAACTTGGATCCAACACCAATGTAGCAAACAATTTTTGTTTGTATTTAGGGACAATATATTTGTAATTATATAAATCATTAATAAAATGAATAAGAATGGCGATGTTACAATGAGGGCCCCAAATAAATTCCTAGAAGCGGGTGCCTTTTCGATAATGAACATATATTTTTGATAACACAACCTTTCATTACTAATTAGCTTATCATTATTTATTATTATTATTATGATGTTCATAACAAAGTCTCATGAGTTATTTTTTTGAATGATGTTCCTTGCTTTCTAAAATCCACAAGTTCACATGTTTCCCTTATAAAGAGGGGGGCATGCATGATTGACCAAGTCTTCGCCAACCAAGATCGTCTCCATTTCATTCACTGACTTTCTATCATCTTGGTTCCTCTCGAAGACCATGTTGTCCTCACTCTCTCGCTTCAAGCCAACCCTCCAACCCCTCAAACAACTATTTGTTCAATGATGAGGATCCTAATACCCTTTTTCACACTTCTACCAACTACTTCACCCCTCGCACTTTTCATCCCTCAAGTCAACCTCCACCCAATATACGTATATCTCTTCGACTATCTAGAAAGCATCCCTCAACTCTTATCCCCACGCCTACACATTGTCTCGCATCACAATTTCCAAATCCAATCCTATGTACCAACGCTAGTATGATGAGTGAAAAACCTATCACAAATAGCTTCATCAATGATCCCACATCCTACTCACATCGTTAAGAATCATACAACAACCTCCTCCATCACAAGAAATGCCTCTTCATCTTCCAAAGGAGGCATGAATGTATGCAATGCTCTATCACTCTCCCAAAACCTTTTGGCACACCCTCTTCCTGCAACCCCATTCCAAACTCCCCCATCAACATTGACCCCCAACCCATGCTCACACATACAACTGCCCTCTACGATGTTTCCACACAATCTCCCATTCTTCTCAATTGTCTTCACACAACCCCCCAATTCCAAATCCAATCCTATGTACCAACGCTAGTATGATGAGTGATAACACAACCTTTCATTGCTAATTAGCTTATCATTATTTATAATATTATTTGTTATTATTATTATGATGTTCATAACAAAGTCTCATGAGTTATTTTTTTGAATGGTGTTCCTTGCTTTCTAAGATCCACAGGTTCACATGTTTCCCTTATAACAAGGGGGGCAAGCATGATTAACCAAGTCTTGGCCAACCAAGATCTTCTCCCATTCATTCACTGACTTTCTATCATCTTGGTTCCTCTCAAAGACCATGTTGTCCTCACTGTCTCACTTCAACCCAACCCTCCACCCCCTCAAACAACTATTTGTTCAATGATGAGGATCCAAATACCTTTTTTCACACTTCTACCAACTACTTCACCCCTCACACTTTTCATCCCTCAAGTCAACCTCCACCCAATATATGTATATCTCTTCGACTATCTAGAAAGCATCCCTCAACTCTTATCCCCACGCCTACACATTGTCTCGCCCCACAAATTCCAAATCCAATCCTATGTACCAACACTAGTATGATGAGTGATAACACAACCTTTCATTACTAATTAGCTTATCATTATTTATTATATTATTATTTTTTATTATTATTATGATGTTCATAACAAAGTCTCATGAGTTATTTTTTTGAATGGTGTTCCTTGCTTTCTAAAATCCACAGGTTCACATGTTTCCCTTATAACGAGGGGGGCAAGCATGATTGACCAAGTCTTGGCCAACCAAGATCTTCTCCCTCTCATTCACTGACTTTCTATCATCTTGGTTCCTCTCGAAGACCATGTTGTCCTCACTCTCTCACTTCAAGCCAACCCTCCACCCCCTCAAACAACTATTTGTTCAATGATGAGGATCCAAATACCTTTTTTCACACTTCTACCAACTACTTCACCCCTCACACTTTTCATCCCTCAAATCAACCTCCACCCAATATACATATATCTCCTCGACTATCTACAAAGCATCCCTCAACTCTTATCCCCGCGCCTACACATCGTCTCGCCCCACAAATTCCAAATCCAATCCTATGTACCAACGCTAGTATGATGAGTGAAAAACCTATCACAAATAGCTTCATCATGCCTTCATCCACGATCCCACATCCTTCTCACATCGTTAAGAATCATACAGCAACCTCCTCCATCACAAGAAATGCCTCTTCATCTTCCAAAGGAGGCATGAATGTATGCAATGCCCTATCACTCTCCCAGTATCACCATATTGTATAATGGCATCGATGTAGTGCTCACATATGGCCTATGATTTGATTTTTATGGTCACATAGTATCTCTATCAATGGCATCACATATATATAGCAAAGGTATCATATTATATTCCAGAGGCCTCACTTGATTGTGGATTATTATAGTGGCGCTACAGTATATACAACATCTTCATGACTTACATTATCACCATATTGTATAATGGCATCGATGTAGTGCTCACATATGGCAAATGATTTGATTTCTGTGGTCACATAGTATCCTTGCCAATGGCATCACATATATATATCAGAGGCATCATATTATACTCCAAAGACCTCCCTTAATTGTGGATTATTACAGTGGCTCTACTGTACATCTTAATTTCTTTGTAGCTTAATTCTCTAAACATAATCTTTGGGATTGGATGTTTACATATACATAGTGGCATCCTTGGCATTGCTCACACATGTTCAATGGCTCACTCATATCTCTATGGGATTAGATAATATGGCTTTATGTTTGAGCTATCTACGTGCTCTAATGGTTGGTTTGGCAATAGTATTCATGTCTGGAATATATATACATGTGCCAACATATTTGTGACAATAATTGAGAGTAACCTTGACATGACAATAACCCTAATATGACAATGATGACATTCGCTTGTTGACAATAAGGCAGTAACCTTGACTGTAAGACAACAATCTTGATAGTGATGTATGTGTTCATTAGAGATGTGACATGTGACAATGACCTTGTTTTTATGTTATATGGTGTCAGTGAGATATATGAAGATAGGAATCTTGATGTTTGTGGCCTTGCTCTTATGATACATGATGACAGTAATGATTATACTAGACAGTGATATTGCAGTCGCTCTCTAAAGATCAGATCGTTCAGTTCACGATTGAAGTTGTGAATTGACTTAGATTGGCCCTAGGAGGCTTGATGTGATTGATATATCTCATTCTTATTGTACTTTGTATCTTAGCTAAACATTTGATGAATATTTAATAGAAGAAGAATCTAGTTAGGTTTTCCCCTTGGTTTTCCCCTTGTGGGGTTTTGCCCTAGTCTCTGACCTAAATCATGGTGTCTCTATTGTGCATATTTTTCTTTATTGTTTCGTTGCATTGTTGATGTTATTGTTCTCTCTACATAATTGCTAATAATGATGAAATGATGTTATGGGGTGAATGTTATATGTTGAAAATGTTTGAAAATGCAATTATCTACGACAAAGAACAATCTAGCCCTAAAAATTAACTTCCAAATGCTCCTAGCCACCTCTTGTTGATAAAACATGAGTGACATTAGATTACTAGATAGGACATTGTTAAAATTGGCAACTATGGCCAGACTCCATGTGGATCATCTTATTTATGGTAACTGATATTTTTCTTAGATCCCTCTCATGGAGAGGTGTAGGACTGATCAAAAGATCATCCGATTCTGATAAGTATTCACGAAGTTATGAATTTATTTGTGTATAAGACAATTCATCAAAGTCGGCCAACAACCAAATAACCCACACATGTGCTCAATATTTTAGTATAAAAGGAGATGACTTGAGAGTCATTTCACACACACTGCTCTCTTGATTTTCTCTCCACTCGCTTTGCGCTTTAGTGGAAAAGAAATCTAGGAGAAGGATGCCTTAGCCACAGTCCAAGAGAGAAGACCCCTAATTCTATATGTTGCCCAACCTGCCCTCTACACTGCCTAAAGGAGAGACATAGCACGGTGAAGAAGATCTATTCACGTTGCCCAAATACGCAGATCTATCATGTCCTTGCTGCAGTAAGGAAGACCAAACAATGTGGGATTTTGGAGGTTGTTTCAGAGTCATATGTGAAGGTCGAGTTGCTATTAGGAGGGCCGAGATATCTTCCTAGAGGGCTGAGGCAAAGGGTTGTTTGGATTTGATGTGTGGGTCGCAAGCTACAACAAAGATACATGGGACAGCATTGGCTGTTTTGGGGTCATGTTATACCCTCATCTTCAGCGTGGAGACAAGAGGGTTTACACTAGCATAGGCCGCATTTCATAGGGGCAATTCTGGGCCAGATTTGAGGACGGTTAGGGACTATTGTGTGCCCTAACCAGTCCCAGAAATTACAACAATAATGAAGAGACAAACAGCAGCGTTTGTATGGTGTGTTGGCAACAAGATACATGGAACAGCGAGGTCACATGGTGCAGCAAAGGAAGATGTGACAGCAAGGTCACATGGTGCAGCAAAGGTAGATGGGACAGCAGTGACATCGTGCTGCAAGGGACAGCAGTATGGTAAGCAGTACAGCTGGACATGGTGCTTGTTGGAGCTTGGTACTTGGGACAACAAGCTATGACATGGCACAGCAAAGCTGACAATTGGGACAGCAGCAATGCCGTGCTAACAAATGGGACAACAACATGACATGGTGCAGCGATATCCAATTAGGGCAACAATATGGTAAGCAAGGTACAACAAGCACATGATGGCAAGCATGATGCTGCAACCACATGGGATAGCAGTGTGGCAACATGGTGCAGCAATAGCACATAGGACAGCTATGGTACATGATGCAGTACAGTGAGGTACAGTATGAGGCAGCACTGGTGAGTGCAGCAAGATGATAAGGTACAATAAGATGTTGCGTTACAGGAAGGTGCAGCACGATGTAGCACAGTGAGGTGCAACGCTATGATGGGTGATGGAGTCACCTGGGAGAATCAGTTGAAGCAGCGTGTCTTCAACTGAGTTCAACTACCTCATGTATCATCCTCTTAGAGATGATCTATGCTCTTATTTAAGATAAAGTGTTGACTTCTGTTGTAAATGTACTATCTCTCTCTCTCTTTGCTGAACTATTGAAGAACATATAAGAAGAATTGATCAAGGGTTTCCCCACATTGGGGTTTGTCCCTGGCTAGCGCAACATCTTGTGTCCTCTTGTCTT
>APFE030583907.1:55636-148419 GCA_000404065.3 Pinus taeda
AAGAACATATAAGAAGAATTGATCAAGGGTTTCCCCACATTGGGGTTTGTCCCTGGCTAGCGCAACATCTTGTGTCCTCTTGTCTTGGCTTGTCTTTTGCGATCTATGTTTATGTTATATCTGCAATTTACTTTAATGCTGATGTGATTGCTAATCTGGACAAGATATTGAGTTAATTGTGAAAATTGAAATAAATTGCTCTAAGCATAGAACATACCTAAAATTAACAGACATCCATGGTCAACACATTCAAGTTAGTTACATGGGTCACCCCTACATGGGGCTTCATGCCTAAGACGACCTTACATGCAAAGCAAATCACGGAGCTAAGGGATGGCCTCATTGTCAAACCCCCTCACCCACTTCACCACGAGATGGATGCTCTTAGGATCCCCCCATACCAGTTCTAAGTTGGCTCACATCAGCTTCAAATTGAAGTTAAGCTTCATCTCTCGCAAGTGCACAAGATACGTTGGCTATGCCATCTTTGGGAAATAGAGACAAAAGAGCATTACATTTTTCAGTGCCCCAACTATTACAAGGTCAGAGAGCAATTTTACTACTTTTCAAGGCGTCCCAAAACACCCTTTCTTCATTTTCTTCAAATACCCAAACCAGCATGACTAGCATTGTTCATGAGGGACGCCCTCAAACTCCACTCTCAATCACTTTGGTTACCTTCCCCCAGATCGAGCACTTCACTTCAAAGACAATTACTTCTTTCTTTTGATGAGCCTAGGTATTGCAACAAGAATGTTGCAACTCCCAAGGCTACCAACTTTACTTATTAACCCGAAGTTTGTACAAACTTGGAGGTGATAGTGCTATATGCACAAGTAAAAGTGAAGGTATTGCATGTTGTCACTGTTCATCTAGCAAGAGACCCCTTGGGTTCCAAGCCAGACTTTTATAGGGTCATAAGAAGCTTAATTCTTTAATGGAAGAGGAGCAAATCTATTCTAAGAAAAAGCTACTCTGCTGCAGTAATGAAGAAAACAGCATGTAATGCTAAGCCACACCATAACCTAATTAACCAATTAAACAGCTATGCTAAGCAAAATTGCTAAATCAATCACTAATCTAATGCTGCTATCTAAGTTGCAAAGGTAAAGAGCATCAAACTATACTAAGCTGTAAGCAAAGAAACTTAAGTTAAATTGGTTTTCAAGTGGAAGAGCAATCGGAGGTCAAAATCAGTGAAAGGAGGACGTAAAGAAGCAGTAGTGCATAAGAACCATTGGATCAGCCAACGAACAGAGGATGAACAGCGGAGATCTTATCGCGAAGGCTTAACTGACTAGATGGATGAACAGGGTGAACGCACAGGATGAACAGCTGAGGTGTTATCGCGGAGGTTAAGTGGATAGATGGACGAACGAACAGGATGAACGGCTGAGATCTTACCAACGGAGATAAAGTCAAGAGATGGACAGACAGGGTTAATCGGAGGATGGACGGCAGAGATCGTATCATGGGAAAAAGAAACATGCAGTAATGATGGAGCGGGATTTGAAGGCGGTAAGTAGTTTCTAGCGCACCCTCAAGGCTGTAAGCTGTATTTCGAAATTTCACGCGACTAGCCTAACTGCACGACATGTAGCACGAGAAAACCACTTTTATCGCGTGCTATCGAGCGGATAACAACCGTGCAAGAGTCCGCGAGAGATCACGCAATAGCCATAGGATCAGGCGAGGCAGATCGACAGTGGGGGTTTAAAGCGCATAAAGTGTTGAGATGACGCGATAGTTGTCGAATCAGGCGAGGCAGATCGATGGTGGGGACTTAAAGCGCATAATGTAAGAGGAAGACTTCACGCGAGGCGGCAGTTGGATAAACAAATGAATCAGACGGTAATTGGGAAGGTTTGTTGTGGATTGGACGGTAATGAAACGATGCATGAAAAACGTGCTAAAGGCGGTTTCAAATGAAAAACCACAGAAAAACCAGTGAGGGTGGACAAGTAACTGCATCAAACTACAAACTCCACAGCTCATGCGAGAACCAGAAACCTATGTTTTTGGGGTTGCTGAAGGGTCTCTTCCTCACGTCATGGTCACAAAGAGAGGAGATGAGGTCGAGACAACTATGCACAACCTTATGGTGATCTTTTTCCTCTAGCTACCCTGTGAACTGAAAGAAGGCACAAATGGAAGTAAACTTAAGCACAACCGACCTACTCTACGCTACTGTAATGAAAATGCATCTATTTAAGCAAATGAACAGAACCAGAAAGCTACTTAAGCAAATGAACAGAACAGAAATCTATGCTACTTAAGCAAATGAACAATGAAAACCAGGAATCTATATTATACTATTGTAATGGAAATGCAACTACTTAAGCAAATGAACAGAAACAAGAAGCTATGCTAGCATACATGTACAATAAAGAGGAGCTTTGGCTGCTCGGGTTGGGCCCTAACCCAAGAGCTTTAGCGCTCTAAGTTAACTTAGTGTTGGCTCAAAACAAAACTCATTCTCATTATCAAAACCATGGATTACATAACAAACTGTCACAAGTCTTGTAACTCATAAATAAAGCAGAGTTTTATAATCAAAATCCGAATCCCACTGAGGCCCTAAGCCTCTCTATTTATACATCTGAAGTCTCCAACGACTTCCTTCCAATTAGGGAGGCTAGGCTCCCCACTCAAGATAAACTGGTTTCTGTCAATTTCACTTGCTCGGCTGTCTTCTAGTCTTCAAAGTGATGGCTGTTTGCACTCCGAGCTGATGGAGGCATATTCGAATGGAAGGGTAGTAAATGAGGAGGATTTACCTCCTATAATTACTCTCCCTTGTCCCATTCGAGTTTTTACCAAGGTCTTTGCCACAGTTCCTTGCTTTTACCCTTTATTCCTTTATTCCTGCATTTTTCCTTGCTTTTATCCTTTATTCTTGCATTACATGCACATTAGACCACAAAGCAAAATATCCAACTCTAACTCATCTCATAAACAAAATATAATCAAAGGTATGCAATATGTTGCGAGAATAATTGGTTTGACTAAGCTTGGAGGTGAATTAAGGCTAATTAAAGCCCATATAATTACCCAATGATGAGACTCATCATCTTTCATATGCTCCTAACAGATGGAGGCCCCAAGAGATAGACAAACAGCAGTACCATTTCTACCATGAGATCCCTGATGCCCCAGGTGATCACAAATTCTTACCCAACAAGACCCATGCGGAGATGCCATCTCAAATCTGGAGATAGCTCACATAGCACCAGCAGAAAGACATCTTCCTTCAGATCTCAGCAACAGGTGGCATATTCTAGACAACCAGGCACACCATATGCTAGCTTCTCCAGCTCTTCTAAGTCCTCATATTCGGGTGGCAATTCTGGAAGGCATTGAGACTCACTTCCGGGTCCCTGCTTAGAGGTTTGACAGGCATATTCAGGTTCCCGGCAGTGCTCTCAGCCCGTCACTTCCACCTGCTTCTGTACCACGGCCTTGTAGTGCCCTTGGCTAATTCATTCTTATATCTGTGATGATATAAAGTAAATTAGATCTGATCTGATCTTATCTAGTTTTTTTAAGCAGCAGACTGCAAGCTCCGAATTTGTATGGACAAGAATGCACTTAGCAGCCCCGTTGACCTTTTATGGGCATTTGTTGGGCATTAATAAAAGTATATTATCTTATCTTCTGTGGAATAAAAATGTATATTATATATAACATAGTATAATATGCACAAAATAGTCAAGAGACTTAGGAATAAACTTAAATTCCTTCACCAAAGAGGATCCTCACTGAAATCGGTCCACAGTGAATAAAATCAACTAACCATAAAAGAATATCCTCCTTGAAATCAGA
The DNA here is from genome assembly GCA_000404065.3 of Pinus taeda. NCBI lineage: Eukaryota > Viridiplantae > Streptophyta > Pinopsida > Pinales > Pinaceae > Pinus > Pinus taeda. The sequence goes on from APFE030583907.1 coordinate 59,459, forward strand.
CCAGTACGATGCAAATCACACCATAATGAAGAAAATAAACCTTCAAATCATTCTTCAAACCCTCAAATCCCCCCTTTACTGTACATAATTGAGGTGAACTGCAGCTCAAACTCACATGAATGGTGTGAAATGTGACACTGGATTCTAATGTATAATGTATACGTAAGCTTTATACTTTTAGGCATTAGTTCATTTTTTTCTGTTTTTCTTGTTACATTTTTTTATGAATTTTTCATGGATAAAGCTGTGTTTCCCTTCTAGTTGTATCTAACCAAATTCAAGCCATATCCCAGCTGTATCCGGACAGGATAGATACCCCAGCTGTATCTGGGCCTTCTCCATATCTGATAAGGATATGACATATCCAGAACCCTGCAGCTGTCAACTTTATGTATCTTTATTTCACAGGAAATTAATTTGAAGCCATCACAACACCATAGACAATACACCACTTAGAAATCCATACTAGCAATTACCATCAATCTCTAAAATTTCTCATGGTGGTCAGAAATTCCCTTTTTCTTGTGCAGGCAGGACAAGATGGCAGAAAATAGAAGCAAAACTGAATGTCGCATATATAAAATAACCTTACCAATTCCTGATACAGGATGACAGATCTGGGAACCTGCTAAGATATGTCCAGTAACTTAGCTATATATCTCTATAATCACAGGAAAATTGTTTGAAGCTATATACAGGACTCTGCAGAGATGTATCCAGTACTTTAGCTATCTACTTTATGTAACCTTATATTCACAGGAAACTTGTTTGAAGCTACCAATGTAACTGATACACCCCTTAAAGAACCCCATACTGGCAATTAAAATGTCTTTCTCTGTAAGTTTATTATGGTGGTCAGAAATTCCTTTGTCTTGCATAGGCAAGGCTACAATATAGCAGAAACTAGAACCACAACTAAATGTCACATATATTAAGTAACAAACGCTGAATCGAATTTAACCTAACTTAGTTAGCATAAAGAACGCTCATCTGAGAAGAGGTGTTAATTTGAAAGCAAGACTTCCATGCTTATCATTTCTTTTTTCTGTTTATTGACTGTTTGTAGTCATTGCTGAAAATAGGCACACATAAATGTCATATAAATAAGTAAAAAGCACTGGATCAATTTTAACTTATTTTAATTTAGTATAAAGGATAAGCATCTGAGAAGAGGCGTTAATTTGAAATCCAGAGGATTTCCATTTTTCTCATTTCCTTATTATGCTTATTGGCTGTTGGTAATCATTGCTGAAAGCAATGTCTTTAAATTTCCTATTTCCAAATAACAGTAAAAAACAATAATACATTTTAAAGTTTATATAAAACTATTGATAATCAAGTGCATGCATTTGCAACCTGCTTAAATGTCTTCAATCCATCCACCATTGTACTCAAAACTAGTGTTTTGTTCTCTTTAGACAGTGACATCCCAAAAATTTCCATGAGCTAAAGAAATTGCATTCCTTCTTCCCAAAATAGTTGGGAAGTCCAACCACTTTGCCATGAGGTCTCTTTCAAGAACTGAATTGATACTTCTGTCAGAGAACTCAACAAATAGCTCCAATATACTTCTGGTCTGTGTAATGTTTTGTTAGTCAATTATTTATGTGCTTGTTAGAAGTGGAAGATAGTGTCCTTCGTAAATATATCTTACTGTTAATTTTGGCAGAATGAGCCTCATATGGGCATCTTCCAATCAACAAAGGGTTCCACCAAATGAGCAACCTTTACAGCAAGTGAATTGAGAATAGATCTTCAGGAAGATCTATACAGTGGTATCTATTGATCTACTCAAACAACTCAGGTTAAAGAGGCACTGTTTTTCAAAGTGTACCTGAAGGTAACTGTCCCTATTGTGGTGACCTGCTGCCAGAACAATGTCTGTACAACAGAATATGGTGAAGAACATCAACAATTTCCTTCAAGAAAATTTACTGGATGATTACTGACAGCTGTGTGAGAAATCATCTATGGAATTGCCTCTTTGATTTTTCATCAATTGATTTTACATATGGCAATGTCTTGAATCCACCTACCATTGTACTCCAAACCAACATTTTGTTCTGTTTTGACAGTGACATCCCAAAAATTTCCACGAGCTAAAGAAATTACATTCCTTCTTCCCAAAATAGTTGTGAAGTCCACCCACTTTGCAATGAGGTTTCTTCTAAGAACTAAATTCATGCTTCTTCCAGAGAACCCAACAATAGCTCCAAGATACTTCTGGATTATGGTCTGTATAATGTTTTGTTACTCAATTATTTCTGTGCTTTTTAGAAGTGGAAGATAATATCCTTAGTCAATTATATATTCCTGTTAATAGTTGGCAGATAGAACCTCATATGGGCATCTTCCAATCAACAAAGGGTTCCACCAAACGAGCAACCTTTACAGCAAGTGAAGTGAGGATAGATCTTCAGGAAGATCTATACAGCATTATCCATTGATCAGCGCAAACAACTCAGGTTAAAGAGGCATTGTTTTTCAAAGTGGACCTGAAGGTAACTGTCCCTATTGTTGTGACCTGCTACCAGAACAATGTCTATACAACAGGACATGGCAAAGAACATCAACAATTTCCTTCAAGAAAACTTACTGGATGATTACTGACAGCTGTGTAAGAAATCATCTCTGGAATTGCCTCTTTGTTAACAGAACAAAAACTCAAGATAAATGTCTGAAAGCTTTTGAAGGTAGCAAACATACATGAAAAATGGAGCATCATCGTCCTTAAACAACAGGGATCCATGACATATATGTAGGTTTTCTTATCATTGAAACAAGAGCTTATGATAGAAAGGGGTGGTTGGTAATGAAGAGTTAAACAAGCCAAGCTAACCCCATTCTGTTCAGAAGATATCTTCAATCATAAAGTGGCCCAAAAAAAGTACTATTGTCAGAAGGGTAATCCAACCTTAAAATTTTAAAACCACCAAAATTGACTTTCAAAACAATCTACAATTGAATTGTCTCATAAAAGAGTAACATACCTCCTGCTGACCATTGACTATTCGAGTGTACTTCTTATCATGACTGTGCAGATATCCACCAGTATCAATGTGTTGTAACCGTATCTTTTGATCTTGCGTCCATACTTTCCCTTTGCCCTCAATCTCAAGCCTAGAAGCAGGATCGGGAAATTAATGAGCATGTGCTATGGTATGTACACATTTAAGGATGTATACAGAGATGTATCTCAGAACCTATAACCAGACTACACGTTGAAAGTAGAATCTGCTCACCTCCAATAGTCTCCAGTGTCAGACTGGTCTTCTCCTCCAAAGCAACTAACCTGCAAAAGAATGGTAGTGAGTTGAACATTCAAACCCAGAAATGAGGGAAAGCACGTTTGGAAATACCATGCTTGAAAATCAAGCGTAGGATCAAAAGGACATTGATAAGAGCTTGGGTAAATAGTTATGGAGAAGCCCACCCACTAGATCATTTTAACTGGACGTAGAAATCCAGTTAAGAACATGGGAGATTATCAAAAATAATTTTTTGTGCAACCCTCATAAAAGCATGCACCAAGATCTGCTGCTAACAAAATAGACCCTTCATGGGATTCCTTGCAACCAAGTGGGAGGGTTCAACCTAAGCAAATTAGAAATCAATGTCTCCTGAAGCAAGTGAATGACAACCTCCCATTACCACATAGCTACATTTCACAAATGTCTGGCATTAGCCAGTGTCTTCACAAAAGCATCATTTGGCACATGGAAATTTAATAATACGTGTCATTTCCATCCAAACATAACCAACGAACAATACTTTAGCTATTTTACACAACAAACTTTTGGTACATTCTTTTCTCTTCTAGGAACAAGGCTAGTCATGTATTTCACCCTCCCATTTACTACATTGAACTTCAAAGTACAATTTGTCACTGAGCACTTTGAATCAGCAGTGGACAATGCCATTTCTTGATTTCCTTACTATTAGTCTCTTGCTGTTAAGAACATGTCACATGCCGAAATAACTAGAAAAAGAATTACCCACCTCCAAATTGCCAGAAATAGGTGATAAATGCAAATGACTGTGTAGCCATTTACGTGTTTTCATGTGTTGCAACCGAATAATTGTTCCGCTCGTAATTACATCACCTTGTTTGTCTGATGAATCAGGTATCGGTCTTACAATCTACACAAACCAGATCAGAACTAAATTAGCCTATAAAACACAACTTTCAGAGAATCACTACTTTTGAATCTTATAAGTTAAAAACATTTCTGTTAGAAATTCTTTGGAAATCCAATTTTCATAGAGAGTTTTAGACAAATAGAAAATTTGGTCCAACAGTAACCAAGTGATATTTACCAACAGCAGAGACAAAAAGAACCGCTACAGTATATGCAATTCAATGAACAATACAGGCTTCAATATCCCATTGACCTGTGTACGTAAAATATAAAATACATAAATTTGCCAAAGCATGCTGAAACCTCATTCCACAAACATATTGATCCAGTTTCAACTGAGACAAAATGAAAGAACCATGATATAGTGAAAACTATATTCTATTCAGGGAACAATAGTGAAAAGCATTGTTCATATACCATGCCTAGCATGGTGGAATGTAGAGGAACAGTGAAATTTTGCCCTAGTTTACCCTAGGGTTTTTATAGAGTATGCAATCAAAGATATCAATCAACACTGCAATTTATATTCATGCTCTGGATTCTGCAATTCAAATGCAACTGTAAAGGCACTACTGTGATAACGGTGCTAAACAACGTTCACTAAAATTTCAATAGTTCAAAAAAAACCAGTTCACAATTCCAATACTCCAACCATTTATAATCTAACTATGCAACAGCGTAACTATTGATAACATTTAGCAGCAGTTCGCAATAAACAATTTATAATTCCCAATACAAATTCCACAAAACACTGGCCGACTTCCATTCTACACAGGTTTCAATATCTATGTATCCTTACTGTTCCAAACTTCTAATTATTAGTCTGTCACGGATAATTCTGCTAAGTGAGTCAGATCTGGGGACAAAACCATTGATGGCCATATAATCCCCTGTTCTCAAGAGCGCCTAACCATGAGCTCTCAAAACCCAGTAACGCGCAATAAATTGATAAAACTTTGGATGATCACTCCAGAGCCTGGAACCAGACATATGGTGAAAACCCTAATCACAGGATTAGGGTTTGGAACTTTGGACCAGTATAGTTCAGATGTTCACAAAAAGCCATAATTTGTTCAAGAAGAAATACGCATCAGACCAGAACAGGATTAATTATCATACACTCTTCTTTAATTACGTTGATAATCAAACTTTGACATAAAGTGGATAACCTCCTGCACTCAGAGAAATTCACTCCACTTCAACAATAATCACATGCCAGTTAAGACGCCAGGTGATTTTGTTTGTTTTCCACACATGTCCTTGTGTCCGACAGGAAGAGATAGCCTTCTCTACCTTCAGAAGATCTTCACCACTCTTCAGAAGATCTTCACTATCCTTCAGAAAAACTTCCAGAAATCCAGACATATATAGGAAGAACCCTGCTGCCCAAATTACAATTTTTGTGTTCAAAACAGAGAGATTGTTCAAGCAGAGTTTTCGCTCCTCTTTAACAGAATTCCGCGTCAAAACAAAGGGAAGAGGAGTTTTTCCAAAAGATCCTGTACCAAACCATCACCCAAGAATATTTTGCTGCTTCAGACCAGAAAACCTTGTGCCCAAATCAGAGAGAACAAGCCTTCATGAATTGCGTCCTTCCCTTAAAATGATTCTTGTGCCCAAATAGAGAGAAAAGAGAATTGGTCAATTAGGGTGGAATCTTTCACCACCAAAATTGACAACAGAAAAAGGGTCTTAAAACCCTCAGAGCCTCATGCTCAAGAAAAACAGAGATTAATTGATCCACCATAATGATTCCAAGTGAATTCAATCCTCCCATATTTACAGATTTCCTAAAGGGGTCTCTTCTTCCTAATTGATTGGGTAAACTTTACTCCAAGCCCCAAATTTGGGTTTATTCGCCCAGCTGCCCCAAAACTCACCCCACAGTGGGAATTATGGGGTTTTTCCCCTTTATGGAGGACTATAGCCTACAGGGATTGATAGGCTACTTCATCCCTTGAGCAATTAATTTTGGGGAAGATTAAAGTCCCCCCTTCCCGACAATGTTTGTCCTCAAGCAATGACAAGTTCTGCTGCTGCCCCCCTTGTCTCCCTTCTTCAATATCTTTCAAAGTAGTGCCACCGCCTGTAAATAAATAGTATTTGATATTCTTTGATGCAGCTTCATAGAGGGCTGGATGAAGGCTTTTAAATCTAGGAGCAGAGGGGGCAAAAGGTACGTGGCAGGCCAAAGGAAGCCGAGCGCAAATGACACATCAACTTCCACATATGAGGTTTGTTTTAGGCATGATAACTCATTGGAGAAATTTTAGAAAGAATCATATTCTACACTGACATGCGGTCATGTCAGCCACGGCCATCATGAAAATATGCCATTTAGGGCACAAAAATTGAGATGAAGTTCGGAACCAGAAAACTGCACAAGATCAGGACTGCTTCTGAGATAACCCAGAACAGCCACCTGGATCACATATGAGCATAGCAATACCACAGAACTGTCCATGTTAATGTATGAAATTGAGCAAACAAAATATTGGGTTGCCCTAAATGGTGCTTATGGTATAACTTGTAATTTCGAGACTGGTACAAAGGGCTTTGTTCAAAAACATGTAGAAACAATCAATGCTCTTCATTCCATGAGTTTAAGGTCCTTCAAAGATTAGGAAATGGCTTTCAAGAGTGTCAAAGACTTATAATTTGGGCAGACATTAAAGCATGGCTCCTAAGCAAGCCCAATATACACTTTGATTTCAATTGATTATACCAAGGTTTGAGCATTTGTACACAAACTATGACCTAGTGCTAGCAGCAGATGTTTTTTGATCAGATATATAATCCTGACTCCTATATAAAGATTATACCTCACAATATACAATACTAGAGATCACTCAGGCATTCCTGTCACTTTAAACAACAGGCATACTCTACAAGAATGAAGAAAATACATGCCAACTCAAAATGGGCCGACTGGTTAGACCTCACCCTGCTAGACTGCCCTCCCAATGCCAACATACCAAGCCTACAACAGCCCTCAAAGCTGGCCAAAAGCTTTCCCAGTATGAATTACCACATGTGTATAAATCAGCAATATCTATTATGATCAGTTCTCAATGTGAGATGGGTGTCCACTAATGCAGCGGACAGAAGGATTTGTCAGCTTCAGAGTGCATTATCTGTTTGTGTTAAAATTGGAAACTAGGGCCAAACTCCACCTCGGACAGCTCATATGACGGAGATGATATTTTTATTGGATTCCTCTTTCCAAGAGGTGTAGGATTGATCTAGATTCTAAAGATCATCTCATTCTGACAAGTATAAATGGAATTATGAATTTATTTCTTCTATGGAGAAATTGTCAAGGTCGGCCAGAAGTCTAATGTAAGCTCATGAAGCCCAACAGATATGTCTCTTCACCCTCAACGTTGTGTATAAATAGAAGAGGCATTTTCCTCATTTGGACTCACTCCAACACAACTTTCTCTCTCTTCATCTGATTGGGTCTTACAAAATTACAGGCAGCCTGTTCTTCTCCACACATGCGAAGGTTTGACTGGGATTTCTGTTCCCTGCGTTGACCGAGTTGCAGCCAACATTGACCAGGCAGTGTTTGACTTCATTTGACTGCGTTTTTTGTGGGAGAATCTCTGTTTGGGCAGGCCACATATTCTGGCATAGATATCAAGACTTTCTGAGCAGGTTGACCAGCCTTGACTGCAGCGCTTTGACAACAGAAACTGACTGTACATTGACTAGGTTTGACCAGATTTTTTCAGGACTGTTTTGGGCTGATTTGGACTATCTTTGGAGGCCGAGTTGAGTGGATTTGACAGAGCTGATTTGTAGGAGACTTTCTGCTAGTTTGACCAGCTCTGACTTTCTGGTTAGGGCATCCTGTTGACTGCAGTTTGACTGGACTGTTTTGACAGTGTTTGGGCAAATAAATTTTGTATATTGTACTCTCCCTCTGCTGAACTCTTGAAGAATAATAAAAAGATTTGATCAAAGGGTTTTCACTGGCATCCGCCAAATATTGTGTCCTCTTGTCTTGGCATGTCTTCTGCTTATTGTTTATGTTCTATCTGCATTTACTATCAATGTTAATGTGATTGTTAATCTGGAAATTGATATTGGGCTAATAAGAAAAATTGAAGTAAATTGCTCTAATGCATAGATCATACCATTGTTATCTAAAATTAACAAGGTATTAGAGTTGAGGTGAAGACAAAGCCCAAGCAAGAGAGAGAAGAGAAATAACTGAGATTTGTTGGACAAGGACAAGATTCAATGGCCTCTTCATCTTACTTCAAACCTAATGACAAGCTTAATGATAAGTCTGATTATCATGCATGGAAGATGTCTCTTGATTTGACTTTGGAAGAGCAGGATGTTTGTTAAAATTGGCAACTAGGGCCAAACTCCATGTGGGTCACCTTATTTATGGCTGCTGATATTTTTCCTAGATTCCTCTCATCGAGAGGTGTAGGATTGATCTAAAGATCATCCGATTCCGACAAGTATTTATGGAGATATGAATTTATTTCTAATTACTTGACAAATTGTCAAGGTCAGCCAGCAGCTAAGTGTGTGGCAGACATGTCCAGCGTTTCATATAAATAGAAGGGAGGTTGAGTCATTTGGAACTCATTCAATCACTCACCTTCTCTCTCTCTTACGCATCAAAGGATCCTCTCTCTCTCTCACACGTGTAGCTAGAAAAGAAGACGCAATAGGGCAACGCAGACGCAGGAAGAAGGACGTAGGGACTGCAGGTCATCTCTTTGACCAGCGTTGACCAAGTGTTGACCATCTAGGAGTGCGGACTTGTTGTGGTTGCCTCTCCTAGGCAGGCCACAGATTTTGGTACGAAAACCAAGGTGGTCTGACCTCTAGTTTGACCAGTGTTGACTGCCCTAGTTTGAGGCAGCAAGTTGACTTCAGTCAACTGCATTTTGACTGCGTTTTCAGGGTTGTTCAAGGGTTGTTCGAGGGTTAGCTGACCAAGAATTGACTAAACATATTGGAGGTCAATTTCCACTCGTTTGACAAAGTTTGACTTTGCTGATCTAGGGTTTGCTGCTGCTGATATAAAATTACAGAATTCTAATTTTGTACTATTTCTCTCTGCTAAACTATTGAAGATAAAAGAAAATTTGATCAAAGGGTTTCCCCGCATTGGGGTTTGTCCCTTGCCAGCCGCCACATCTTGTGTCTCTTGTCTTGGCTTGTTTTCTATCGATCATTTAATGTTCTATCTGCAATTTACTTTATGTATATGTGATTGCTAATCTGTGGGTAATAAGAAGAAAAATAAGTAAACTGCTCTAAGCATAGAACATACCATAATTTAACATGGTATCAGAGCTGAGTTGAAGACAAAGCCAAAGCAAGAGCAAGAGCAAGAGCAATCACCGAAGAGAAGGTTGGCAAGGCTATCTTAAGCAAATCAGGGGGTCCTCAACACACTTCCCTGCTGAAAACAAACTCCGTGAGAAGTCTAACTATCACGGATGGAAGATGTCTTTTGATCTAACATTAGAAGAGCAGGAAGTGTTGGACCATGTGAGAGGCAGAATTGTTGAGCCTCCATCAAATGCATCCACTGTTGCTAGGAACAAATGGACCAAGGGAGAAGTCAAAGCAAGGAAGATCATCCGGGACTATATCGACAAGTGCCTGGTGGCCTATGTTTCCGAGCTGACCAGCTCAAAGGAAATCTACGATAAACTGGTGAGTTTACTTAAAGTTAATGATGCAATATTAGAATAATGCTATTTAGTGTTTAATGCTCATTCTTGTTAGCTGTTTCTATTTTTATCTTTTTAGCGGTTAAATTGGTTGTTTCTATTTCCTAATAGAAACTGGATGTTTCTATTTCTGTAAATATCTATGTATTACTTATTGAGCTTCATTTGCTCATGTAAATCAATTCAATTCATTCATTGATTATGGTATCAGAGCTTTGGTATTTTTTTCGAAATAATTTTTCATAGTTTGAAAAATTTAGGGCTTCATTTCGAAATTGCTCTTATGTGGAATTTTTTTCTATGCTTCAGTTTTTTTAGGGTTACTGTTAGTAAACTAAAGGATTCTAAACCTACGTGGCTTTAAATAAGCGCAACAGGGATCTGGATCTGGGCCATTTTGTGGAAGCTAGTGCCTGCAATCGATCGATTGTGGAAGTTGGGCCATTCTGGATCTACTTGTGGAACATAACTCGCCGTATAACAGTTGGGTTTTGTCACACCAATTAGAGGATTGGCCAGATCAATCTCATCCCCATCGTCATCAAACATTTGTATGGACCTGGTATATGCAGCAAAACCATCATCTTTCGCAGCAAAGTGACCGCAACTTCTCCTTCAACAGAAAACCGATTAACGCCTTCAAACAATTGCTGCTTCAACTGGACTCCACGGGGGGGGCCAATTTTGCTTCGGGCTCGGAGACATACGGTGTGAAAATAAATTCGCCTTTAGATTTCTCGACATGCTGAAACCGTCTTGAAATCCTGGGCGATCTCTCTTACAAGCCACTGGAAAAGCAACTTTCTTATACGAAGCAACAGTGCCACGCCTGAATCGGTGAGGTTCTTTACTCCGCCAGTCGCCGTGCCCGAAAGATTTTGCCGGCCCGAGGTTTTCGTTGCTGCCTCAGTCGATAATTCAAAGGGATTATTTGTTACGAATTTTCTTATCATGTGCGTCCAGTCACCATTGTTGTCTCAGTCACCATCCAATTTCCTTCCAGCGTACCTAACATGGCTCCTCTCTAGCGTGAGATATCTTTGTCGTCTCAGTCATCGTTGTTGTCAACCGATCAGGAGATTGATTCTCCCATTAATGCGTGCTCAGGGCTCGATACTGAAGCAAATCTCGGTATTTTTTCACGCACGGTATTTTGGCATGCCCGGTATTTTTCATTAAGGACAACTTTCGATCCGTTGGAATATTGGTCACTGTATTGGCACGTATTAGGTATTGTACAACACCGCTTTTCTGCTTCTTATCATTGGGATCGTTCGCGCGGCTAATTGAACTTGCCACATCTTATTGTCAGCTTACAGCAACAACAATATTGAGGATTTCGTGAGAGAAAGGAGTATTTAGTCAAAATCTCTACCCATTGACAAATTTTTGTTGGTGGCTCATTTTCTTCAACCAAGGTATTTTATTCATTTGCGAAAAAACAATAAATAAATAAATAAAAAATAAAAAAGAATTCCTAGTTATAGATTTGATGTGGGTTTTGTGATATCTCGACTGGGTAGTCGTCAGAATTTTCTGGGTACATCATTTTTCGTGCCTCAATTTTTTAATCAGCAAGTTTGAATTTTGTTTCTAGCACCAGTCAGTTTTTCCGGATTAGCCGGCATCTACATTAAAATCCGTGTCAGACTCCTTTGTTGTTTTCCGTGTCTTTGGAAAAGTGCAGATGGCCTTGCTAACCAATCTAATGTTGGAAGGCAGTCAACGCTTTAATGGCACCAATTATAACATTTGGAAACAAAGAATGTTGACCATTTTTGAATATAAGCGTCTTTACCAGCTTGTTTTGGGCAAAGAGCTCAGACCTGGTACAGCTGGCGCTGATCAAGATAAGTTTGATGATCGAAATCGAGAGGCTGTTATGCTTCTCAATCTCTCTATCACTGATGATCAATTACCACAGATTCCTTCCGGCAAGACAGCTACCAAAATCTGGCAACATTTGAAGGAATTGCATGAGACATCCGACAAGAGCAGAGCTTTTTTTCTCAAGAATCAGTTGTTCTCCATCATGATGGAAGAACATATGTCCTTACAGGAACATCTTAACAAGATTAAAGACATTCGAGATCAGCTCGAAGCCATTGGTCAAACCATGGAGGAAGAAGATATGGTAGTTATCACTCTGAAAAGTCTACCAAAACCTTATGAGAACTTCATAGAAACACTCAACATTACCTCCACTAATGTTGATCTGAAGTTTCCAGAGTTATGCACCAAACTCATGCAGCAGGATCGCTGGAAACAACAGTTTGGTAGTAGTGCTTCATCCACCTCCTCAGAAAATGCTTTCGCTGCCAAATATCAGTCCTCTCGGTCCTTTCAACAGAAAGGTTCTTCTCAGCCTTCTGATCCCGCTAAGAAGAAAAATGTGCAATGTAATTACTGTCACAAGTTCGACCACATGAAGAAAGATTGCCAACAGAGGATTGCTTCTGAACAGAGGAAACAGGGAGGGCCCCATCAGACAGCGAATGTAGCAGAACATTCCGAGCAGACAGAATCTTCCTTTTACGCCTTTATGGCTAAAAGGTCTTCAGATCACGTCCCGTCTTCGGCCTGGTACATTAACTCTGGTGCATCACACCATTTCTCTCACAGGCGTGACTGGTTTATTGACTTCTCACCTTTCAGTGATTCAGTAGTATTCGGCAAAGGTGAAGAGTACAAAATGGTTGGCAAAGGTACAGTTCAGATCCAGTCTGGTGGGCGCACACTCATCTTCCTGAATGTGTACTATGTTCCTAGTATGGAAATTATTCTGTTGTCTATCTGCCAGATTATGAGGAACTCTCCTCAGCTTGATGTAGTGTTCAGTGCGCACAAGTGCTCCATTATCGACAGGGACACTAGTCTTACGGTTGTTGTTGGCCTAGAGGATCATGGTCTATACAGGCTTCTTGACACTGGAGATTCTCCAGAAGTAGCTCTAGCAGCTCGTGTTTCTCCCATTAGCACTTTATGGCATCAGCGATATGGGCATCTAAACACGCAGTATCTCCCTCAACTCTCTCGGGACGGACTTGTGTCAGGGTTCCCTGATATTCAAACTCAGCAGTTGGGAGTATGCGGCGCCTGTCAAGCTGGCAAGCAACATCGGTCTTCATTCAAGGATTGAGAATCTTGGCGCACATCTATGGTACTCCAGTTAATTCATGCTAATATTTGTGGTCCTATGCATACATCTTCTATTACTGGTTGCAAATATTTTTTGCTTATTGTAGATGATTTCAGTAGAAATATGTGGGTGTATTTTCTAATATATAAATCTGATGTATTTAGTATTTTCAGAAGTTTAAATCCTTAGTTGAAAAAGAGTCTGGCTGTAATATCATAACTCTTAGGACAGATAACGGGAGGGGATTTTGTTCTTCTGCTTTCTCCAACTTCTATGATACTCATGGCATCAAACGTCAGTTAACTACACCCTACACTCCTCCGCAAAACAGTGTTGTCGAACGCCATAATCGTACGGTTGTTGAAATGGCTCATTCCATGTTACAACACAGGAATGTTCCGAACAAATTTTGGGCTGAAGCAATATTTACCGTTGTCTATCTGCTTAACCAATCACCTACTCAGGTTGTTAAAGGGAAGACTCCCGAAGAGGTTTGGTCTGGCAATAAGACTAAGATCAGTGACCTCAAAGTATTTGGATCAGTTGCATATGTTTGGATTCCAGCTACTAAGCACTCTAAGTTGGATTCCAAAAGCCAGAAACTCATGATGACAGGGTACAGTGATCATCACAAGGCCTATAGATTGATAGAAATAGCCAATGGTCGTCTTAGCTTCAATCATGATGTAGTATTTGATGAAGACAGAGGATTCTTTCAATCTCCTCCTTCTAAGCAGTGTTCTGAGGATCAGCCTCACAGTGTTCTTCTTCCTGTAGGTCCACCTAATGGGAGGGATGATGCAGCATTAGTATTTGATGATGCACTACCTGAGCTTCCTCCGGAAAATAACCCTCCTCTTGCTGCTCCTATTGTTCCTGAGCCTTCTCCATCTCCTCCTGATATTGGTTCCTCTACTCTCCGGCCTAATGGTGGGCTAAAACCATTGGTGATCTCCGAGATAATGAGCTCCTTGAAGGTAGAACTTCTAGACATAAGAGCAAACAGCAGTGTACAGTAAATTTTGCTCTTATGGCTAACCTGCACAGTTTTTTTGAGCCTCAAACCTATTCAGAGGCTAAGGGTACACCTGAGTGGGAACAGGGTATGGAAGTTGAATTCCAGAGTTTTCAAAAGAATCACACTTGGACCCTTTATCATCTTCCTGCAGGGAAAAAGCCCATTAGCTGCAAATGGGTGTATAAAGTGAAATACAAACCAGACAGAACCCTAGACAAGTATAAAGCTCGCCTTGTTGCTCGAGGGTTCTCATAGAAGGAAGGAATTGACTATGAGGAGAACTTTGCTCCTACAGCCAAGATGAGTACCATACGGCTTGTCCTTGCCTTAGCAGCTTAGTTCAATTGGAAAGTCCATCAGATGGATGTAAAGAGTGCTTTTCTGAATGGTGAATTACAGGAAGAAGTCTACATGACGCAGCCTCCAGGATTCAAGGTTGCCAGTCAAGAACAGAAAGTCTGTAGATTACTCAAAGCACTCTATGGTCTTAAACAAGCTCCTCAAGCTTGGTACATGACAATTTATCAGTACCTCATAGATCATGGTTTTCAGCGGAGTCCATTTGATGCAAACATGTATATCAAGCATACTGGTGATGATATTCTATTTGTGGTTGTCTATGTGGATGACCTTATCATTACTGGCAATTCAACACGTTTGATCCATGGGATCAAATAGGATTTGTGCAGCACTTTTGATATGACAGATTTAGGACTTCTTCATTACTGTTTAAGGGTTGAATTCTGGAAACTGAGAACAACATCTTTCTCTCTCAGTCCAAGTATGTCAGAAATCTTGTAGACAGATTCAGAATGCAGGATTGCAAACTTGCCACGACTCCTATGGAACCAGGGCTCAAACTTTCAGCTCAAACAAGGATGGAAGAGCAAGAAATGCCCGTACTTAAAGGCCATCCCTCTGCCTTTTCTTCTCATGCTAAAAGAAGAAACAATTCTGGAGCTAAACTCAAAGTAAAGGCTGGACCGAAGGGTGGAAGAAAATGACGATGTTATAATTGCAATAAAACGGGCCACTATGCAAGGGAGTGCCCTGATAAAAGGGACTCACATCAAGATGATGATCAAAATCACTCTCAAGGCAACCAAAGGAATGGTTGGTCAAATGGCAGAGGCAAAAGAAGTGTCGGAAATCAAGGAAGAGGACAACCCTTCAAGAAGGCAAGAAACTCCAGGTATGAATCTAAACACTGTTAACAATAAGCAAGATGACTATTTTCTACCAGCGGCTCTCTCTAGTACTGCTCCTCCGAACTCGCTGGGAAATTGGCTTGTTGATAGTGGTGCCTCAAAGCACTTCACTGGTTACAAAGAAGCTCTCTCTAATCTGGTAGAGAAGGAGACCAACTTGGAAATTGTTCTTGGGGACAATTCAAAATATCCCGTAAAAGGCGTAGGGAATGTCACTCTTCATTTGAATCACGAGAATACAGTTCATTTACAAGATGTATTACATGTACCTGATCTCAAAAAGAATCTGGTGCCCATTTCGGCAATGGAAGACAAAGGCTACAAGGTGGCCTTCAACGATGGCAAGGTACATGTATGGAAAAGAACTTTAAAGATGCTTTCACTCTTGGGTTTCGAGTTGATTCATTATATCAGGTCGGAGGAAGTCCGCTGGGTGTCATGTCTTGTGACACATCTCTTCAGTCCGAACTATGGCATCAGAGGTTTGCTCACCTTCATTATAAAGCTCTACCCGATGTGAGAAAAATGGTGACTGAGACGCCCAAGTTCAGATTAGAGCAAGAAGGTGTATGTCCAGGATGTGCTGAAGGAAAGCTCAAAAGGGGACCATTCCCCTCAAGCCAAAGCAAGACCTCTGATATATTGCAGTTGGTTCACTCAGACATATCCGGTATGATGCCTGTGCACTCCTTGGGAGGATATTTATATCACCTCACTTATACAGATGATTATTCTCGCAAGACTTGGATATACTTCTTGAAAAAGAAGGATGAAGTGTTCTCCTAGTTTCGGCACTTCAAAGACTTGATCGAGAATCAGACCGAAAAGAAAATCAAGATCTTAAGGATTGATAATGGGACTGAATATGAATCCAATGAGTTTCATGACCTTTGCAAAGAGGCTAGCATTAAGAGGGAGACTACTACACCATATACTCTTGAGCAGAATAGTGTGGCGGAAAGGAAGAATCGTCCAATTGAGGAAGTTGTCCGTGCTATGCTCCATGATCAAAGACTTCCGAAGTTTCTATGGGCCGAAGCTGCAAATACTGTCGTATATGTACAAAACTGATGCCCTCATCAAGCATTAGGTTCCAAGACTCCCGAGGAGATGTTCACTCGTAAGAAACCTGACGTATCTCATTTTAGAATTTTTGGAAGCCCTGTATATTTTCATGTGCCGAAGGAGAAAAGGAATAAATTGGGTGCATCTGGAAAGAAAGGATATAGCAAAAATACTAAGGGCTATAGAATCTATGTGGCTGGTCAAAGGGAAGTCGAGATTAGCCATGACGTCACCTTTGATGCAGATATGGCTTTTAGCAAAGTAGACAATCTTCCTACTCTAAGAGGATCTAAAGAAGCTGACACCCGGGAACTGAAGGAAAAGGAAGATGAGATGATGCCCAATGTAGAAGAACCTATGGATCCTATTGATCCTCCTCCGCAAGAGCCTTCCACTTCTAGGAAGAGACCTTCATGGCTTAGGGGGACACTTGATGATGGTGAAGGACACATTGCACCCAGAGGAAGCTTCCGTGAAAGTAAGAAGCCGAACAGGTATCAGGGATACCTGACCATCATGAGCACGATCATCCAAAATGAGCCTTCGTCATTCACAGATGTTGTCAAGCATCAAGTATGGAAGGATGCTATGACCGAGAAATATGAGTTCGTCATGAAAAACGATGTTTGGGAAGTCGTCCCCAGACCCCAGGACAAAGCAGCTGTCACTTCAAAATGGCTTTACAAGATAAAGCATGCAGCTAATGGAAGTGCGAAAAAGTATAAGGCTCATTTTGTCACTCATGGCTTTTCCCAGAAGGAAGGTATAGACTATGACGAGATATTTGCACCTGTTGCCTGATATACCACCATCTACTCGATCATAGCCCTTACTGCTTCGTAAGGATGGAACCTACATGAGATGGATGTCAAGACTGCATTCTTACATGATTCGATCAAGGAGGAGGTCTATGTGGAGCAACCCGAAGGATTTGAGATTTATGATCAAGAATCTCATGTGTGCAGGTTGAAGAAGGCCCTCTATGGGCTAAAGCAAAGCACCCCGAGCATGGTATGAGAGGATCAATAGCTACTTGATGAAGTTGGGATTCACTAGGAGTGAAGCCGACCCTAACCTTTACTTTAAGGTTGTAGATGACAAGCCTCTCATACTGGTGCTATATGCTGACGACCTCTTTCTAACAAGTGCAAACCCCTCTCATTCCCAAATGTAAGAGGGAGTTGGCTTCTGAGTTCGAGATGAAAGACCTAGGACTTATGCACTATGTCCTAAGACTGGAAGTCTAGCAGAAACTAGGGGAGATTTTCCTATCTCAAGGAAGATAAGTGGTGAAAATATTGGAAAGATTTGGCATGGTGGACTGCAAGCCCGTAACTACCCTGATGGAGCTTGACTTCAAGAAGTTAAGCGGTAGTGCTACCGGACCTATTTTACGAAATGCTATCGAGTATCGTCAACTCGTCGGAGCATTAATGTTCTTGGTGAACTCTCGTCCGGATATATGCTTTGCAGTCAACACATTGAGTCAACATATGGTTGAGCCTCACCACTCACATTGGATTGGTGCCAAGAATCTGCTGAGATATCTTTGTGGCACAATCACTCATGGGTTGAGATACACTGCCAGAGATGTGAGACTACTTGGATATACCGATGCTGACTGGGCAGGCGGTGTGGTGGACCGAAAGAGCACTTCAAGGTGTTGTTCCTCTTTGGGATCTACCTCGATATCCTGGATGAGTAGGAAGCAAAAGTTTGTGGCTTTAGCACCACTGAGGCAGAATACATTGCTGCTAGTTTGGCCTCCTGTGAGGCAGTCTGGTTGCAAAAGCTCTTTAGTGAGATGTTTGGATTTACATTGGATACCATCGTGATCCTGTATGACAACCAGAGCAGGATTCGTTTATTAGAGAATCTCGTATTTCATGATCTCTCCAAGCATATCGATATCAGGTACCACTATATTCGAGATATGGTGCAGCGAGGAGCAATAAGGCTCCAACACATCAGTACAAATGAACAGGTTGCCAACATTTTGACAAAGCCCCTGGGAAAGGTCAAATTCTTGACTTTCCGAGAACGACTTGGTGTCGTTCAGAGACCCTCTTATGAGGGTCAAGTATTATGTATTGAGCTCTGGGAGCTCCAGGGGGTGGCGGGGTACTTCTTGG
Source organism: Pinus taeda (assembly GCA_000404065.3). NCBI lineage: Eukaryota > Viridiplantae > Streptophyta > Pinopsida > Pinales > Pinaceae > Pinus > Pinus taeda. The sequence goes on from APFE030583907.1 coordinate 77,865, forward strand.
AGCGACATGTAACCACAGGGCGACTCACCATCCCCTGGTGGTGCACTATGTATAGGGCAAAAAGTTCAACCTTCCCTTGTGACACCCCGTGGCGACTGTAGAACAAGATGATTAGTTTTCATGTGGAACAGGATGATTAGTTCTCTTGTGGGCCAGGGTGATTAGTTCTCTGTGCCGACCGTGGAACAGGATGATTAGTTCTCCTATGGGCCAGGATGATTCGTTCTTCGTGGCAACTGTGGAACAGGATGATTAGTTCTTCTGTGGACTAGGATGATTAGTTGTCCATGGCATCTATTGGACAGGATGATTCATTCTCCTGTGGACTCCTGTCAAGTCATCCTACCCATGTAGTCTGGGACTCATGGGAAGTACCTCTCATCTAATCAATGAGCAGGGAAATGAGGTTAGGGACCATACTAGTACTATCGATGGACGCATCGTTGTATCTACGGTACTCCCTATGCTAGGATGACCTCCATTTCCCTGGGATCAATGACACTAATCTAGGATCAGTGAGAGTGGTACACACTTTGAGACTGACTTTGGGTCAATGGAACATGGTATGATACATCCTTGATCATTTCTTCTTCTTCATAGTTCGAGCACAGCAGAACAAGGGTCAAGCTGTGTAGGGTAGTGCATTTGATGGATGGATAGTAGCGACGGTCAGACGAATTGCAAATGGAGTTCTCCCTAGTTGAGAGGGAGTGTTAAAATTGGCAACTAGGGCCAAACTCCATGTGGGTCGCCTTATTTATGGCTACTGATATTTTTCCTAGATTCCTCTCATCGAGAGGTGTAGGATTGATCTAAAGATCATCCGATTCCGACAAGTATTTATGGAGATATGAATTTATTTCTAATTACTTGACAAATTGTCAAGGTCGGCCAACAGCGAAGTGTGTGGCACACATGCACAGCGTTTCATATAAATAGAAGGGAGGTTGAGTTATTTGGAACTCATTCAATCACTCATCTTCTCTCTCTCCTATGCATCAAAGGAGCCTCTCTCTCTCTCTCTCACGTGTGGCTGGAAAAGAAGACGCAGTAAGGCAAGGTAGATGCAGTAAGAAGGACGCAGGGGCTGCAGGTCATCTCTTTGACCAGTGTTGACCATCTAGGAGTGCAAATTTGTTGTGGCTGCCTCTCCTAGGCAGGCCACAGATTTTGGCACGAAAACCGAGGTGATCTGACCTTTGGTTTGACCGGTGTTGACTGCCCTAGTTTGAGGCAGCAAGTTGACTTCAGTCAACTGCATTTTCACTGCGTTTTCAGGGTTGTTTCTTTAGGCTGTTCGAGGGTTAGGTGACTAGGAATTGACCAAACATATTGGAGGTCAATTTCCACTCGTTTGACTTTACTGATCTAGGGTTTGCTGCCGCTGATATAAAATCACAGAATTCTAATTTTGTATTATTTCTCTCTGTTGAACTATTGAAGATAAAAGAAGATTTGATCAAAGGGTTTCCCCACATTGGGATTTGTCCCTGGCCAGCCGCCACATCTTGTGTCTCCTGTCTTGGCTTGTTTTCTGTCGATCATTTAATGTTTTATCTGCACTTTACTTTATGTATATGTGGTTGCTAATTTGTGGGTAATAAGAAGAAAAATAAGTAAATAGAACATACCATTATTTAACAATGTTATGGACTATGTACAGGGAAAGATTACTAAACCTCAATGTTCCACCAAGGTTCCGGGACGAGGGGGCGAAGGAGCGAGGATACGCGGAAGCGGCCTATGCAAAAGCTCCTCGCCAATTTTTAGGAAACGTGGGGGGACGTCAAGGTCTTAAAAGCTTATAAATATAAAATATAATTTATAAATTGAGTCCACTATGACAATTGGGTTTGAATTGAAAAGTTGCAAAGCATGATCATTGATATGAATATCATTATCTAATATCATATAAATTTAAAATTCGAATTTATAATCATACATCATACATTATGATTAAAGTTTAAACCATATTGATGTTCCACTTCCTACTATAAACATTGAATACTGAAGAGTGAATATTGACATAAAAATATAAAAGTCAAGTCTGATACATCAAGAGTCAAAATTTTATAAAGTCAGAATAACATAAGAACATCAACATATCGAAAGATAAACGAGCATAATTTTGCTCAAGCCTCAAGGTAATGCCCTGCTAGTCTCTGCATCTAGCTACTGCATGAATAAATAAGGATCAACCACATCACCATCTGAATCTGAATCACTAGCATTCTCAAACATGCTAAGTGGCACACCAACCAACCCCATCTGTCTCTCATCAAATCTCTCCTCCATATCTACCTGTGCATCATCCTCTGGATCAACATCCCATCGTGTTGTTGGTCCCTTCAAATACTCAAGTGTCTTCCTATGCTCAAGACGTAGGGCACGGTGCACAGCAACTAACTTCTCCGCTCTTTTAGAGGTAAGCTTGTTCCTCTTGACAGAGTGGATGAAGCCATATATGGACCAATACCCCTCTGCTGCAGAGGAACTAGGAGCGTCTTACGAATGGAGTGAGGGGCCAGGGCGAATAATGAATTAAATTTATAAGAAAACGAATTGAAACCCTAAAGTATTAAAACTAATGTTAAATTTTAATTATAAACAAAAGTTTATTTAAAAAAATTAGGCCCCTCGACCCCCATGTCCCCCTCGTCCCCCTTGACCCCCCACATCCCCGCCCCCTCGTACCTTTTTTTTGGGGGAAAGAGCGTAGGGAAACAACCCCTTCTCGTCCCCAAGTCCCCGGAGCGCGAGGGAGCTAGGAAACTAGACCCCTAGGGGTGGGGGCAAGTCCCCGTGGAACACTGCTAAACCTCCTTCAAATGCACCGGTTGTCGCTAAGACAAAGTACAAGAAAGGTGAAGTCAAAGCTAAGAAGATCATCAGGGTTTCTATTCATAATTTAACAATGTTACAGACTATGTACAGGGAAAGATAAACTAAACCTCCTTCAAATGCACCAGTTATGGCTAAGACAAAGTACAAGAAAGGTGAAGTCAAAGCTAAGAAGATCATCGAGCTTTCTATTCATAAGCATTTAGTTGCTTACGTCTTCGATTTGAATATATCTAAGGAGATGTATGACAAGTTGGTTAGCATGTTCAAAGCTAGCAATGAAAACCAAGTCCTCTTTCTCAAGAACAAATTGAAGGACATAAAGAAGGGAAGAGGAGAAGATATCCAATCCTACTCCATGAGGATTAACAAAATCAAAAATAATCTTTCAACTCGAGAAGTTATTGTTGACAGGGAGCTCACTATCAGTGCCCTTGGAGGTCTCCCTCGTGAATGGGATGTGTTCAACACTACTATCCTCAACAATGACCGGATTCCAAGTTTTGATGAATTGTTGACTAGATGTACTCAAGAAGAAACAAGGATGATAGAAAGAGACATGCCTTCAAATAGGAATGATCCTATTGCATTCTCCGTTCATGCTAAAAGAAAAGAACAATACAGGTTCAAAGCAATAATGTCGAGGAAGACCGGAATTCAAAGATGGAAAAAAGGGTAGATGCTCCATTTGTAACAGGTTTGGCCACTATGCTAGGGATTGTCCTAATAGAAGGGATACACCTCAAGATGATGACAACAACAACTGCAACAATTTCAGGGGCAACAACAATCAAAGGAATGGCAGGTTCAACAACAAAGGAAAAAGGATTGCTGCTGCTACTCAACATGGAAATGGTCGACATCTCAAAAGATTAAGAAACTCCAGGTATGATGAATCTAATGTTGTAGATAACAAGCAAAAAGAATTTTATCTTATATCTACCCTCTCTACTACCTCTCCTCCAGATACCTTGGGAAATTGGTTCACTGATAAAGTGGCCTCAAGGCACTTCACTGGGTATAAGGAGGCTCTTTCCAATCTGATAGAAAATGATACAAATTTGGAAATCATTCTTGGAGAAAATGCCACATATCCTGTAAAGGAGTTGGGAATGTTACTCTTCAATTGAATCAGGGTAACATCATTCATCTACTAGAAGTACTATACGTACTTGATCTAAAGAAGAACCTGGTATCTATCCCAACAATGGAGGACAAAGGATTCAAGGTGGCATTCATTGATGGAAAGGCACGTGTTTGGAAAAGAAATTTCAGAGAATCATTTACTCTTGGATTCAGGGTTGATAGCCTATATCAAGTTGGAGGAAGTCCACTGGGAGCTATGTCTTGTGACACATCTCTTCAATCCGAATTATGGCACCGGAGGTTTGCTCATCTACATTATAAGGCTCTACCCGATGCAAGGAAGATGGTGACAGGTATGCTCGACTTTAAAGTAGAACATGAAGGTGTTTGTCGGGGATGTGTCGAAAGAAAACATACAAGGGGATCGTTCCCCTCAAGTGATAACAAGACTATTGATATTTTGCAATTGGTTCGTTTTAATTTATCTGTTATACTACCCGTGACATCTTTGGGAGGATATTTATATTATGCTATCTTTGTGGATGACTTCTCTCGTGAAACTTAGATTTATTTCTTGAAGAAGAAGGACGAAGTGTTCACATGGTTCCGCTCTTTCAAAGCCTTGGTTGAAAATCAAACAGGGAAGAAGATCAAAATTTTGAGAACCGATAATGAAACCAAATATGAATCAAATGAGTTCAATGACTATTGTAGAGAAGTTGGCATTAAAAGGGAGCAAACTACTGCATATACTCCTGAGAAAAATGGTGTTGCTGAAAGGAAGAATCATTCTATTATAGAAGCCATCCATGCCATACTTCATAATCAAGGCCTTCCGAAGTTCCTATGGGGAAAAGTTGTCAACACTATCGTGTATGTTCAAAATAGATGCCCACATCAAGCATTGGACTCCAAAACTCCCAAAGAAGTTTTCACCGATAAGAAACCTAATGTTTCTCACTTTAGAATTTTTGGTAGCCTCGTGTATTTTCATGTGCCGAAAGAAAAGAGAAGCAAATTGGATGCATCTGAGAAGAAAGGAACATTTGTGGGCTACAATGAAACTTCAAAGGCATATAGAATCTATGTGCCTAGTCAAAGGGAAGTGGAGATAAGTCATGATGTCACCTTCGATGAAGATGATGCCCTTGGGAAGATTAGGAACCTTCCTATTCCAAGGAAAAAGTAGCAAATACAAGAAAGCAAAGAGAACCACAAGATGAGACAATGCCTGATGTTGAAGAATCGATGGATCCCATTGATTCACCTCCCCATGAGCCCTCCTCCTCAAAAAGGAGACCCTCATGGCTTAAGGACACCCTCGAAGATGTCGAGAGATATATTGCACCTAGGAGGACATTTCGTGAAAGTAAGAAGCCGAATAGGTACCAAGGGTACTTAGCTGCCATGAGCACCATTGTTCAAACTGAGCCTTACACATTCGAAGAGGTTGTGAAGCACCAAGTTTGGAAAGATGCTATGAACGAAGAGTATGAGTCGATTATGAAGAATGATGTATGGGATGTGGTCCCTAGACCCAAGGACAAATCTGTTGTAACCTCGAAATGGCTCTTCAAGATCAAGCATGGAGCTGATGGAAGTGTTGAAAAATTCAAGGCCAAGTTTGTTGCTCGAGGTTTCTCTCAAAAGGAAGGGGTGGACTATGATGTGATATTTGCACTAGTTTCCCGATTTACCACCATCTGTTCGATCATTGGCCTTGCTACCTCTCAAGGATGGAATTTACATCAAATGGATGTCAAGAGCGCCTTCCTGCATGGTTCACTCAAGGAGGAAGTCTATGTAGAACAACCCAAGGGGTTCAAAGTTCTAGATCAAAAGACTCATGTATGCAGGTTGAAGAAAGCCCTCTATGGGTTGAGGCAAGCTCCCGGGCTTGGTATGAGAGGATCAATAATTATCTAATGAAGCTGGGTTTCACAAGAAGTGAAGCTGATCCGAACCTTTACTTTAAGGTTGAAAATGATAGGCCTCTCATCTTGGTACTTTATGTGGACGATCTATTTCTGACAGGTGTAGACCCTTTTATTTATCAATGCAAGACGAAGTTGGCTTCCGAATTCGAGATGAAGGACCTAGAATTGATGCGCTACTTCATAGGCTTGGAAGTCTGGCAAAAGCCAGGTGAGATTTTCCTTTCCCAAGGAAAACATTTTGTGAAGCTACTAGAAAGATTTGGGATGGTGGATTGCAAGTCCGTGACTACTCCGATAGAACTTAACTTCAAGAAGTTATGCGGAAGCACTGTTGGGCCCAATTTGGGAAATCCTTCTGAGCATCGTCAACTTGTGGGGGCCCTAATGTTCTTGGTGAACTCTCGTCCAGACATATGCTTTACAGTGAATATATTGAGTCAATTTATGGCCAAGCCTCATCACATACATTGGATTCCTGCCAAGAATCTTGAGATATCTCCGAGGCACAATCACCTATGGACTGAGATACACTGCCAGGAATTTAAGGTTCCAAGGTTATTCAAACGCTGACTGGGCTGGCAGTGTGGTGGATCATAAAAGCACATCTGGATGTTGCTTCTCACTAAGTTCTGTTTCGATATCTTGCATGAGCAGGGAGCGAAAATAGGTTGCTTTAAGCACCGTCGAGGCCGAATATATTGTTGCTAGTATGGCCTCCTGTGAAGTTGTTTGGTTGAAAAAGCTCTTTAGTGAGTTGTTTGGGCATGTGTTGGATACCACCGTGATCTACTTCGACAATCAAAGTGGGATTCGTCTTTCTGAGAATCTCGTGTTTCACGACCACTCCAAGCATATTGATATCAAGTACCACTTTATCCAAGATATGGTAAAATGGGGAGCAATAAGGCTCCATCACATTGGAACTGATGAACAGGTCGTAGATATTCTTACGAAGCCACTGGGGAAGGTCAAATTCTTAACCTTCCGTGAACGACTTGGAGTCATGAAGAGACCCTCTTATGAGGGTCTCGTTTGAGTTTGTTAAATTTGGCAACTAGGGCCAAACTTCACCTTGGACAACTCATATGAGGCAGCTGATATTTTTTTTGGATTCCTCTTTCCAAGAGAGGTGTAGGATTGATCTAAAGATCATTTCATTCTGACATGTACAAATGGAATTATGAATTTATTTATATTATGGACAAATTGTCAAGGTCGGCCAGCCATCTAATTTAGACCCTCAGGCCCACATCATTGCATAGACACTTAGACACTTCACTTCACTCACATATCTCTCTCTCCTTTCATGATCGGGTAGGGATTTCTAAGGCAGTTCTCCACATGTGCGAAGAAGGACAGTTCTTTTCTGTTCCTGCATTGACAAAAGTTGCAAGAAGGGTTTTGACCCACGTTGACCAACAGCATTGACAAGTTTGATTGCGTTGACCAGCAGCGTTGACATGTTTGGGTAGGCCACATTTCTGGGCACAAAAATCGAGGCAAACTGTACTGTTTGATCAATGTTGATTACAGAAGGGTTTGACTGCAATGTTGATTTGCGTTGACCAAGATTTACTAAGTGTTTTCAAACTGTTTTTGGGTTGATTTGATTTGTTGTTGGAGTCCGAGTTGACCAAGTTTGACTGCGCTATTTTGGAAGTCAAAATCTGACTTGTTGACCAACGTTGACGTTCTAGTTAGGGCTTTCTATGGCTGTTGTTTGACTGGACAGCATTCACTTTGATTGAGCAAGTGAATATTGTATATTGTACTCTCTCTCTGCTGAACTTTTGAAGAATAACAAGAAGAATTGATCAAAGGGTTTCCCCACATTGGGGTTTGTCCCTGGCATGCGCCATATCTTGTGTCTCCTTGTCTTAGCTTGTCTTCTACTGTTTTATTTATGTTCTATCTACATTTACTGTCATGTTAATGTGATTGCTTATCTGGAAATTGATATTGGGCTGATAAGAAAATTGAAGTAAATTGCTCTTAAGCATAGAACATACCATTGTTATCTAAAATAACAGAGTTGGCTATTGACTGCGCTATTTTGGAAGTCAAAATCTGACTTGTTGACCAACGTTGACGTTCTAGTTAGGGCTTTCTATGGTTGTTGTTTGACTGGACAGCATTCACTTTGATTGAGCAAGTGAATATTGTATATTGTACTCTCTCTCTCTCTGCTGAACTTTTGAAGAATAACAAGAAGAATTGATCAAAGGGTTTCCCCACATTGGGGTTTGTCCCTGGCATGCGCCATATCTTGTGTCCCCTTGTCTTAGCTTGTCTTCTATTGTTTTATTTATGTTCTATCTACATTTACTGTCATGTTAATGTGATTGCTTATCTGGAAATTGATATTGGGCTGATAAGAAAATTGAAGTAAATTGCTCTTAAGCATAGAACATACCATTGTTATCTAAAATAACAGAGTTGGCTATTGAGCTTTGGGAGCTCTAAGGGTCTTCGTAATGCTTCTTGGATCTATGAGCAATCATAGTGTGAGTGGTTCACCTTCCCCTAGTGGTGCGCTATGTACAAGGTGTGTGGTTCACCTTCCCCTAGTGGTGCGGTATGTATAAGGTGTGTGGTTCACCTTCCCCTGTGATACCCCATGATGGTTGATATATGCATAAGATGAGTGGTTCACTTTCTCCTATGGCATATGAGCAAGATGAGTGGTTCACCTTTTCCTACCGATACATCCTATCCATGCAGTCTGGGACTCCAGGAAAGTACCTCGCATCTGGCCAATGAGTTGGGAAATGAGGATAGGGACCATAGTACTACCAATGGACACATCGTGTACTACCATATTCCCCATGCTAGGATGTTTGATATTGATCTAGGATCAATGGATACTGACTTCGGGTCATGGTATGATACACTCAATCGTTTCTTCTTCATTATTTCTTCATGGTTCAACAGAGAAGGAATGGTAAAAATTCACAGATGGTTTGGCAGGTGGAGTTCTCCCTAGTTGAGAGGGAGTGTTAAAATTGGCAACTCAGGCCAAACTCCACCTTGGATAGCTCATATGATGGAGATGATATTTTTATTAGATTCCTCTTTCTTAGTGGTGCAGGATTGATCTAAAGATCATCTCATTCTGACAAGTATAAATGGAATTATGAATTTATTTCTTCTATGGACAAATTGTCAAGGTTGGCCAAAAGTCTAATGTAGGCTCATGAAGCCCAACAGAGATGTCTCTTCACCCTCAATGTTGTGTATAAATAGAAGAGGCATTTTCCTCATTTGGACTCACTCCAACACACATCTTTCTCTCTCTTCATCTGATTGGGTCGTACAAAATTACAGGCAGCCTGTTCTTCTCCACATGTGCGAAGGTTTGACTGGGATTTTTGTTCCCTATGTTGACCGAGTTGCAGCCAGCGTTGACCGGGCAATGTTTGACTTCATTTGATTGCCTTTTTTTGTGGGAGAATCTCTATTTGGGCAGGCCGCATATTCTAGCACAGATATTGAGACTTTCTGAGTAGATTGACCAGTGTTGACTGCAGTCCTTTGACCACAGAAGTTGACTGCGTTGACCAGGTTTGACCAAATTTTTCCAGGACTGTTTTGGACTGATTTGGACTATCTTTGGAGGCCAAGTTGACTGGGTTTGACCAAGCTGATTTGGAAGAGACTTTCTGCTGATTTGACCAGCATTGACTTTCTGGTTAGGGCATCTTGTTGACTGCAGTTTGACTGGACTGTTTTGACAGTGTTTGGGCAAGTAAATTTTGTATATTGTACTCTCTCTCTCTCTGCTGAACTCTTGAAGAATAATAAGAAGATCTGATCAAAGGGTTTTCCCCACATTGGGGTTTTTCCCTCGCATCTGCCAAAAATTGTGTCCAATTGTCTTGGCTTGTCTTCTATGCATTTACTATCAATGTTAATGTGATTGTTAATCTGGAAATTGATATTGGACTAATAAGAAAAACTGAAGTAAATTGCTCTAAAGCATACATAGATCATACCATTGTTATGTAAAATTAACAGTTCGCCTTTCTCATGAGGGTATTTGGCTGGTTGGTGATTTACCAGGGGATTCCATCTATAAAGCTCAATTGGCCAACAGTTGTGCTTCAGATGATCTATGTCCAGTTGTCATCACTCATAGACAGTGAATCATTTTCTGGGAGTGTCCATTGCCAAACAGTGTTAGCATTCAGTTTTTTGGGGGACAAGTTCATTTGGGTGCTGCTGTATTGGAGATGGCTGCTTTCTTGTTCATTCTGCTTTCTCCGGGATATGGCAGTGTTTGCAGAGTTCAGCTTTAATTGTCCTTTGAAAAGTCAGCTGTAAGTTTGTTTTCAAGAGTGTGACCAGCTCACTATCGGTTTTTTGCTCCATATGGCAGGATGAAATACACCATCAGCTCCTAGTTAAGGGCACATTGTTGATCAAGGATGCCCATTCTCTTTATCCAACAATTTATTCTGATTTTATTTCAGCTTTAGTTGCACTATGGGTTATGATGTTTATTGTACATAACCTTCCACATTTTGCATTGATGTTTGTAACAATTTTTCTGTAAATATAAATTGTATCTTTCAAATTCATATTAAAAAAAGGAAATAACACCTAAGCCACCAATAACTAGCAACCCCATATTCCTTAGGAACCATGTGTACCAGTTAAAACAGAAAGTATTTAGTTGGATACAGCTCAAACAGGAAGTTAGTAACATACCCAATAACTATTGGAATCATCAACAGTTGGAAAACCTGTCACAGACTGTTGCCCACTTCCAGACCCATATGGAACTTCATGTGAGTGTAAGCGAAACTTCGTCCGGTCATGCATAAGCTTCAAAACAGTCCCATAGGTAATCTGTAGAATCCACAACACAATTAGCACAAGTTCCATAAACCTGTACTTCTATCACAACAAATAAAGAAGAACAAATGTTTTTCGATTTTTTGTAAATGTAAATATGAGCATACATATATACAGAAATACATACAGAGAAAGAGATAATGGTAAGATAAGCGCATTGATGTTCAACAAATATGAGAGAGATAAAAAGCCTATGGCAATCAATTGTCATTTCAGTATTAGATGGGCAGAAATCCACACACACACACGCACATAGAGCGGAAAGGCATAAAACAATAACGGAGAGGAGCAGAGTGATTGCACAAGGCATGAAGATCTTCGAGGAAGCCCTGGTTGGCAGAGTTCGGCTATATTTCCATGAAGATCTGATGGATATCATAGCAGAAGAGTCGCAGAGAATCACTAGTCCTCCTCCTCCAAAGGGCTGCTTGCAGAAGGTTAACCCCAATCCAGAAAACTTGATTGATCCAAAAAAAATAGTGGGTTTATTAGAAACCCTCCAATCCAAGGGGGGCTCTAATATGCACATTTATGTACCTGTAATCAAATGAAAAAAACCCTTAGTTGATAAATCTAAGTAAATTGGAAGCCAAAGGGAGGGTTGACTGTTTCACTCCATGGTAGAGAATAACTTCTGGTCATCCTAACAGCCACAAGCACAATGGAGCGAATATGACACAGGGTCATGGCTCTTGAGTCAAGCTGTGTTATTTATGCGGTGGTGGTGTACTGGATTTGACCCCCACATGGATATTCCTACCACTATGCCAGTGCAAGTCAGGTACCATTCCTTCCCCTTGGATTTTGGGATGATTACGGTTTCAAGCTAATTGGAAGTTGGCAACAGTCTTGATGCCTTCATCAAATCCTCACAGATAACTTAGAAGAATCATGGCTGCTTCTGCAAAAATTTGAGTCACTATAGACTTGAGCAAGCCAGTCCACGATAATATTTCAATCAAGTCGGTGCCTTCATCAAATCCTCACAGATAACTCAGAAGGAAAGATGGCTGCTTCTGCAAGACTTTGTGTCACTATAGACTTGAGCAAACCAATCGAAGATAGAATTTCAATCAAGTTGAGGAGAAAAAGTGCACAAACCATCCCTTCAAGGGAAGGAATTGTCACTAGCATGGTCATAAGGAGAGAAAATGCCTTTATAAGCTGCAAAATAACCAAGAAGAAGAAGAGCTTCAAATCACACAAAGGAGAGAAGGGAAGATCAGATCCTCAAATGCCAAACAGATTCAAACAGGTATGGAAACCTACTGGCATTATTCATAAGAATCAATTTCAAGCTTTAGATTAGGATCAAAATGATACAGATAGAAAGGAATCTCCTCCTTTGATATGAAAATTTTCACAAATCTCAACAAAGAACCCTCAATCACCACTGAAGCAAAAACAAGTATCTGCAGAATAAGGATCACAGCCTACAGGTTGTTGCCCAAGAGAAACGTTCCAGTGAAGTCTCTACTCTTCAAGTCCAATAGATACAAATTCCAAAGAAAGTACTTTGGACAGGCAAAGAATGGCAGAAAAACAAACAGTGAAAAGGACTAAAGAAGCACCGGTCAATATAGCTAACAATTCTCAAACATTGATCACAGGTTTCATGAAAGGAAGTTCAAAACCCCCTAAAGCCTAGGTCATCTGGCTCCTGTTAAGGGGAGCAAATCACTCTTCAATCAATCATGAAGATGCTATCATGAAATGCAAGAGGCATGGGTCCAAAGGCTAAACAAAGATCACTTAATAGAAAGATCAGCCTAGAAAAACCAGACATCGTATTCATTCAGGAATCCAAGCTTGATAAAAGCGGGATGGAAGCTGCCAAAATGAGAATATAGAAGAAAGTTGAAGAACTCTCTATAAACCCAACAGGCAGAAGTAGAGGGATAGCTACATGAACCAACTTGGAAATACTGGAGATTCTGGAAGTTCATAAAGCCAGATCCTAGATAACCTAAAGGTGCCCTCCAAAATATGGGACAAATATTTCTACCTCACTAATGTTTATGGTCCTGTTTTAACAGTCCTCAAGCCTAGTTGCTAAAATTTGTTATCTAGAGAGAGAACGTCTTGAATGACTTACGATGGATTGTTGGTGGGGAGTTAAACCTAATTCTAGCGGTGCATGAGAAGAAAGGTTGGCAAAAGCCTGCAGGGAAATTGAGCTTCAATTTTGTATGATTTTATCCAAAAAAAGTGCCCTCATTGACATTGCACATAGAAATGGATATTTCACTTGGAATAACAAGATAAATGGGAAATGTTTTGTTATGGAAAGATTACACAGATTTCTTCTCAAAAAAGACTGGATAGAGGGTGATTTTGCCTTAGATTATCCCGTCCATAGAGGAGCCCTCTCAAATCATTAGCAGGTCAAGCCCTCTCAGAGCATTAGGTGATCTCTCTAATCATAGAAAATGATGACAAACCATGCAACAACCCCTTCAAATTGAACTTATGTGGCCCTCTCACTCTGATATCCTTATTAAAATTTAGAAATGCTAGCAGGATTATCAAGCGGTGGGATCCAAAATGTTTATCATGCACAAGAAACTCCAGCATCTCAGAAATCCAAACTAATAGTTTGGAACAAGAAGGTCTCTCAGAATACTCTAAAAGTTAAAAGAGAAGGAATTCTGGGAGCTAGGAATGCAAATCACTAGGTTTTTGAAAGAGAAGGAATCCTTGGAGCTAGGAATACAAACCCTTCAACCATCATTTGAAATTATGATCTTAGCACTAGATTTTCCAAATAAGAAAGCTCATCCAATAGCCAAGTTGGAGGAGAACTAAAAACGAGGAAATTCTCTCGTGTCAGGAATCTAGAGTTCAGTGGCTTCAAGCAGGGGATCCTAATTTTAGATTCTTTCATTACCCTATGTTGGTTGAAGACCAATTAAACACATTTCTAAAAAGACAGCAAGCACTGTAGACATATTGAAATGGAAAGGCACAATAATCTCTGTACGGAAGCAGTAAATTACTTCAAAAAATTCCTTTCAGACATTGGAAAGATTTTTATGTTTGTGGAAAAACCTGTGAACAGTTTATGAAACCAATGTTTCGGACTAGCTTAGTGAGTCCATCAACAGGGCAATGTGATTTGTATTTTGAGAAGAGAGAGCGTGAAATTATGGAGCTATTAATAGTTATTTGAAAAAATATTTGATGTCTTTTTTTAATGCCGACCTAACTGATTCATAATTATTTATTCATTTATATATATATATATTATATATTATATATACTTATATATAATTTCTTCTTTTTTTCCTTTTTTTTAAGTGACTGGTTTAATTAATGATTGATTATATTTTAAATGTATTTATTTGATTTTATATTTATTTTTTATTTTTTTATTTTTTTTATTTTTTATTAATTTTTTATATATTTATATATTAATTATTTATTTATTTATTTATTTATATTATTATTATTATATTTATTATTATTATTATTATTAGTATATTATTTACTTTATTATTTATTTTTATTTTTTTGTGTAAACTGGACTAATTCTATTATAATACAAAAAGAGTACAGAGGGTTACATTTGCCGCCAAGGGTCGGCAACCTGAACAAGATGACATTGAAACTGAGACTGTGCTCGACGAGCTATCCGCTGACCCCAAACAAGAGCTATGACAGTGTTCAAAACTGCAAAAAACTGACCCATCCTCTCCCTGCTGTCGCAGAGGAGGAGTTTACAGACTCTGACAATTCTGTTAATGGGCATAACGTCACTGAAATTACAGAACAAGACCGACCTATATTTCGACATAACCATTACAGACGCTAAGGCTAGAAGCCAGGACAGAATGAAGCATAACAGACTCTGAAACTGAAAAGGACATTGACAAAACAGACTCACTCCATCGACCCGCTGCCATGCCCCCGAACGTCCACGCGGCAAGCTTAGATGTAAGGGCTGGGTGTCTCCTCCACTGAAGGCGGGATGAATTTGCCATCTGGTTCCTCCACCACCGGGCAGCGAGGGAATTCTGAAGCGCTGGAGTCAGAGTGCGGTGCAGTTCCTCCACCGCTTGGGCCAGCGTTGTCCCGCGCCACTTCACCCTCGGCGTCCACAGGCTGAGATTGCTGCCCCCGAGCAGGCGGTGGTGGGCGAGGAGCTGCTGGGTCGCCCGGCCAATCATGGTGCTCGCATTTTTCAATGCGCACAGAGACAAAGTAGACGGCATTGTCCAAAATGCAGGTGTGTCTGAACCGGGTGGATGAATGCCCACCGAACGGGCATGCCAAAGAACGTCCTCTGCCGCGCCCTCTTCCGCGCTCTATGGACCGTGGCGGGCGATTTCCTTCCGAAGAGTCTGACGAATGAGGTTCAGAGGCCAAAGATCTTGCTCTGCCTCGCGAGCCACCCCGCCTACAGGCACCCCGCTGTCGTTCTCGCGGCATGTTGCGAACACCGCTGCAACAAGATTGCCCTGGGGTCACCGTGAAATAGAGCCAGCACCGTAATTAAACCAGGACCGAATTCGAGCCAGCAAAGGAATCGTGCCGGGACGGAATTCGAACCAGGCCCAACAAGCTAACCAGGCCCAACAAGCTAACCAGAATATGAACCAGGCCCAACAAGCTAACCAGGCCCTACAATCTAAGCTAGAAGCCGGAGCAATCAGAGACACTATGTAAGTTAATCGCTGGCCCGCATTGTCCCACAGAGCCACCAGACCACGACGGAAATCAACTGACACTCCCAGGTTGAAGCCTGGTTGCAGAGAACCAGAGCTTCGCTCTCCTGCAGAATGACCCTCTCTGCTCATCGAACCAAACCCACTACCTCTTAACCTGGCATCTGCGGCGGAGGTTCTGCATTTAAGGCTGGCCTGATGTCTTCGAGAGCCTTCGGCCCAAGTGGCGTGAGGCGACGGCCACTTGGCATTGAATGCTGCCGTCCGCTCCCATAAATTCCTATCTGTCACCCGCATCCGGGATTAATTTATTTATTTATTATATTCTATCGTTATATATATATATATATAATAAAGTTCTTTGCTATGTATTAAATGCTTTTGAAGTAATATTTTGAAATTTAATTTTAATTGTTTTTTTTTATTTAATTAAATTATATTAAAAGGGAGTTAGATAGATTTATTTATTTATTATTCTATTAATTTGTATTTACTGCTTTTTTATTTTATTTAATGAGGGTTTCCAGGTGCTACTTAATTTTAGACCGTCATCTCTATTCATGTTGTTGGAGGATTTCTCAATTTCAATTGCCTCTTTCACCCTTCTTTTTAAATAATGGTCTTCCTTGTGAATTAATTTTGCTTGTTCCATACAGATATAGTCACTGGTGTGAGGAAGAACATGCGTGCTCTGCCAGACCTGATTTTTCTGACATGTTTCTTGTAATATCATTAATGTGTACTTTTAATCTTATGCCAAAGGATCTCCCTGTTTCACCTATATATACTTTTCCGCATGAGCAAGGAATCGAGTATACTCCTTTGTGATTTTTCAGGGCTATTAAGTCCTTAGCAGAATCAAGCATGTTTTTTAGGGTGTTAGGGGGCGTAAAGGCAACCATGATGTTATGCTTGGCAAGAATTCTGACAATTTTGTCTGTGGTTCCTTTTATATAGGGTAAGGAGATTCTAGGGTTTTCAAGAGTTTTTCTTTTTTTGGTTTATTGGTTATGGATTCTTTAATTATTTTTTTGGATAATGTGTTTTTGATAGCCATTGTTTATGAAGACCTTGTGGAGATGGTTAAGTTCTTCCTCTAGATGTTCAGGATCAGAGATTCTGGAAGCTCCGGTGGCTAGGGTTTTGATGACACCAACTTTTTGTTTCGAATGGTGGTGGGAATTAGAATGAAGATATTTGTCAGTGTGAGTCTGTTTCCTGAAGACCTGGTGGCTTAGTTTGCCATTTTTCTTGGTAAGGAGGACATCTAGGAAGGGGAGTTGGTTGTCTTTTTCAATTTCAATAGTGAATTTTATGTGTTTAGAGAGGTTGTTTATGTGAGATAAAAATTCATTAAGTTTATCTAAACCATGGCTCCATTTAGCGAAAATGTCATCTACATATCTTTTCCATTCTTCAGGGGTAAAGGGGAAAGACCTAAGGGCCATTTGCTCAAAGTGTTCCATGTATAAGAATCCATAACCAATAACCAAAAAAGAAAAACTCTTGAAAACCCTAGAATCTCCTTACCCTATATAAAAGGAACCACAGACAAAATTGCTAGAATTCTCGCCAAGAATAACATCATGGTTGCCTTTACACCCCCTAACACCCTAAAAAACATGCTTGATTCTGCTAAGGACTTAATAGACCCGAAAAATCACAAAGGAGTATACTCGATTCCCTGCTCATGCGAAAAAGTATATATAGGTGAAACAGGGAGATCCTTTGGCATAAGATTAAAAGAACACATTAATGATATTACAAGAAACAGGTCAGAAAAATCAGGTCTGGCAGAGCACGCATGTTCTTCCTCACACTATATCTATATGGAACAAGCAAAATTAATTCACAAGGAAAACCATTATTTAAAAAGAAGGGTGAAAGAGGCAGTTGAAATTGAGAAATCCTCCAACAACATGAATAGAAATGACGGTCTAAAATTAAGTAGCACCTGGAAACCCTTATTAAATAAAATAAAAAAGCAGTAAATACAAATTAATAGAATAATAAATAAATAAATCTGTCTAACTCCCTTTTAATATAATTTAATAAATCAAAAAAAACAATTAAAATTAAATTTCAAACCATTACTTCAAAAGCATTTAATACATAGCAAAGACCTTATATATATATCTATATATATATAATATATATATATATATATATATATAATATATAACATAGAATATAATAAATTAATTGATTAAATAAATAACTAATAATAATAAATTAATATATACATAATCAAAAAATAAATTAATTAATTAATAAAAAAATAAAATATAAAAAAATAATAAAAATAAATAAATCAAATATAAATCAAATAAATACATTTAAATATAATCATCATTAATTAAACCAGTCACTTAAAAAAAAAATAATAATAATTAAATTAATAATTAAATATATTACACACACATATATATATATATATATATATATATATATATATATATATATATATATATATATATATAAATGATTAATAATTATGAATCAGTTAGGTCGACATTAAAAAGAGACATCAAATATTTTTTCAAATAACTATTAATAGCTCCATAATTTCACACTCTCTCTTCTCAAAATACAAATCACATTGCCCTGATGGACTCACTAAGCTAGTCCGAAACGTTGGTTTCATAAACTGTTCACAAGTTTTTCCACAAACATAAAATTCTACTAACCTGTATGGACTCTCTCTTTAACACCATTGGAAAGATATTTGAAACAGAAAAGACCTAATTCTCAAATTCTCCCAAACATGGTTTCCAGAAGGCCATTGAGAACTTGCTTAAGCCCATTCAAGAGCATGGTGCCAATGGGTTTCCTACTGACTTTTTCCAAATGGCACGGGAGATCATTAAAATTGACCTCCTAGAAGCAATTGAAGAATCCAAGAAATCAAGGGCTATGCTCAAAGCCTTAAATGAAACTTTTTTAGAAAATACATCCCATAAAAATGTGCTCTGAGTTTTAATAACTTTAGGTCAATATCTTTATGCAATTCTGCATATAAGATTATAACCAAAATTATCTGAGATCTCTTTCAGATTTAAGACTCAGTTACCAGTATTGATTTCAGATGAACAAGGAGATTTGCCAGCACAACAAATCTCCACTTGCCTTTTAGTCCAAGAAATCATCCACTCTCTTAAGCCGAGGAGTATGCAATGTTCTCAACGTTGATCTAGCTAAAGACTAAGATAAGGTTAGATGGGGCATTCTTCAAGAAATTCTGCTTAAAATTAGTTTCAGCCCAGTGGGTCAAATGGGAATAGCATTGCTTCTCTTCTGCTTCCTCTGTTGTTCTCATCAATGAGGGTCCCTCAAAGTTCAAGGCCTCTACTGGACCCTGGCAAGGTTTATCTCTCTCCCTAATCCTTTTCACTATTCTCATGGAATCACTTGGTAAAGCTTTGGTTAAGGACACAAAAGAAGGTTTGTTTAAGGGTGTCAAGACCTCGGGAATTCCAGACAGCATCAAAGAATCAAAAACATTCAAGAAAATCCTGAAGTGTTTGATGCAGCGAAGGGCCCAAAAATCAACTCTGAAAAGTCCACAGCTTTATTTATTAAGCATAAGGCTAAAATCCATCAAAAAGTAGTTGAAATCCTTGACTTTAAGAGTGGGGACTTTGCCTCTAAATAATTGGGATACCCACTCACTGCATCCAACTGTGGCAAAATCAGTTGACACAGAGTAATAGTTAAAATCAAGCACAATAGAATCTTCATAGGTATCTCTATATAGCTAGAAGGTTGGTATCAAAGTTATCAGAACCAGACCAGACCAGTCAGAACTGGCTGGTCCAACCGGTTGTTGTAGGGAAAAACTGGTTCGGACCAGTGAACCAGGCTGTTACCGGCCATTTTTCACTGATCCAGCCAGTTCGGTGCCGAACCAACGGATTTTGTACAATGCTACCAGGGACCTTTTGAATGCAATTTTTTTAAATGCAATGATTTATGACTGGGGAAGCCTAATATTTGACCATATTGCCCTACTAATGCGATGCAATTAATGCTACTTTTACTTAAATTTTTAGCATTACCATTAAGTGACTCAGGTTGTTTGAGAGTGGTTCCAAACTCATTGAATTTCATATGTATTATGGAAAAAGTAGAATTTTCAATCCCACTCAAAATTCAGCTGACTTGACAGTTGTTTAGGATTCAGGATTGGGGCGATTGCAATGCTTCCATTGGATTTTGTCATGTGCGAGGGTATGGAACTAGCATTTAATCAAGAGCACCAACCCCTCTATGTACCTTGATGTTAGTGGCATTGATTGTTGAACTCCCCTATAATGATCCTACTAAAAATGTACCCATCATTCAAACAAAATCTTGACTTGACATGCTAAGCTTTTTCTATTTTATTTTAATGCTTAGAGAGTGATATTGATGACAAAGATCCCAATATAGGCAAAGATTTTGATGATATGTAGGTATTTGTTGTTGCATGATTTTTTTTGGATGCTAGAGGCAATCTAGGGCCTATTTGTTGACGTATTTTTGGTTCAGAGATGGATTGCACAAGGAGCTATTTTGGTTATGTGCATCCTTGTGAGAACTTTTGCTTATTTGTGTATAAATGGTTTGGATTCATATGGATGTGTTGAGAAGTAGGGCAGCTATGGGATGAATTTCCCATAGAAACCCTTGTGCCCCAAAAGAATATTTAAATCAGTCAGAAAGGAATTTAATTGGTCTTATCAATTGGCGCAAATATATTCTTGGAGAAAATAATTATGAAAGCAAAATATTTGAATTTAAAATTATTAAATTTTCCGCCAAAATTTCTAAGTTGGCTTCAAATGTTCATGTTGGCTTCCGCCAAGGGTTGTGACCCTTCACCCATGACATCAACTATAAATAGGCCATCTAGTTGATCTATTCGGCAGGGCAAAAATTTCTCTGAGATTTTCGGTCTTCACTTCGGTCTTCACTTGGATAGCACAAGGTCTTGGCACAGGGTCCTGGCACAGGGTCTTGGCTCAGGGTATTAATCTCTTATCTTCTCTAGGTACCTATATCTCAGTGTCTATGATTTTCGCACTTGACACAGCTCGGTTATTCTCTGTTCTGCAGCTCACATTAGCAGGGTATGTAGTCTCTGCTATAAAGCTCACATGGTGAGTTTCTGTTCTGAGGCTCACAAGGCCAAGTATCTTTGTCTCTCGCATGGCATAACATCTCAGCTGCATGGCATAGAATCTCTCTGTCTGGCATCACTTTGAATCTTGCTCTATACTCAGAATTCTATATTCCTTGCACAATGATCTTGATTTAACTTCTACAGCTCACATCTTGCATTTCCTCAGTAGTCTCGGAAGATTTTATTATCATTCAGTAGTCCTTCTATCTATCACAGTAGCCTTGTCATCCTTAATGTGGTATCTCTGTGTACGCTCTATCGCAGCGCTGTAGCATCTCTATAGTTCACTCTATGACATCTCAATTGTAATTATGTTTCAGTTGGCCTCACAATTGTACAGATTTCTGTTCGCATCTCGATGGTCCCCCTCCATTGTATTTGGCATATAATTCTTGGCTGCGGCTTATCAGCATAATATGTATAGTCATCTTGGATCTCTGCTATGTTTGGCACTTTAATTTCAGGTGTATTCACAGCTATATTTGCCACTTGGATCTCTATTATTTCAGTGTATTCACAACTGTGTTTGGTATTTTGATCACAATTGTGTTTGGCAGTGGGCATCTCGGTTATAAACTTATATGGCACTACTGTTGTATGGCATCACAGAAACCCTAATCATTATATATGAAGAGATGGGACAGGTCTGGCATGTCTCACAATATTGATCTTGGGACTCTCGCAGTATCTTGTCATCTTTACAGAGCAGGAGCAATGATGGTGTTGACTAGTTGCAGCTCCAATTTTAATATGACATGTTATTGAAGATAGCATTGCATGGCAGTTCTATCGATATGACTTGTTCACAAGCGAAGCTGTGAGCAATTCAAGTTTGGGCCCTAGATAATCTAATGAGGAAGACTATGTCTCACGATATCGATACTTTGTATCTCAGCTGAACTATTGATGAAATATAATAGAAGAAGAAAGAATTCTGGGTTATTCCCCCTTGTGGGGTTTTTCCCTGGTCTCTGACTGTTGCCTCAATGTTTGTGCTTT
Source organism: Pinus taeda (assembly GCA_000404065.3). Classification (NCBI taxonomy): domain Eukaryota; kingdom Viridiplantae; phylum Streptophyta; class Pinopsida; order Pinales; family Pinaceae; genus Pinus; species Pinus taeda. Next base: position 99,407 of record APFE030583907.1, read on the forward strand.
TCTTCTGAAGTTTCTTTTATTTCCGCTGCACTGTTGATAATGTTGTTCTTTCTATATAACTGCATACACTGCTAAGTTATGGGGTGAATGAATAAGTAAATGATGTAAATGCAATTATCAAAGCAGAGAACAATTCCACCCTCTGTAAAATTAACAGGATGCACATTAATATGTGTTTTTCTTTAAAATTTGAATATTTTATGTGTTTTTGGTTGACCGGTTGTTTGGTCCCGGTTTTTTTACCAGTTTGGTTCTGACCAGTTCCTGGTGCGGAGATCTACCGGTTAGATGACCACATTCTGATAACATTGATTGGTATGCATCTCATCCATTGCATTAGTTACTGGCAACTGCAGTATTCCTTAGCTTTGTCCTTCTACCCCAAAAATTTCTGTCAGCAAGATTGAAAGCATCTTTAAGTGGTTCCAAGGATGATAGGAAATGGCACCTTAAGTCCCAGAAAGACGTTACCCCCCCACCCAGAGTGGGACAAGAGGTTGCTTTAACAGGCAAACTAGTCTAGACTCTGGAGAGTGCTATCCGAACTCAAAGCCCTCTCTAGTAAATTATCACCGTGAAATACTTATAATTTTCTACACTGAAAACTATTTTTAATTTTTAGGCAATTCCCCACTGGATCCCCAATCTGGAATAGCTTAGTCAAATGTTTTTCCCTGGTTTCAAACCGCTACTTTTGGGAGATTAGACAAGGATAAATCAATTCCTAGGAAGACTCTTGAAATGAACACTTTCCGTATAATTCAAGGGAGGAGTTTCAGGATCTAAAAGAAGCCGTGTCTTCTCAAATGGACAAAACCATGTAGCTACAAGAGACCACATGTGCACCCTTTTCTCCTTTCAGAGTCTGGAAGGATCCCAAGTTCCAACCAATGGCCTATTCACATCCAAGAGAACCAAGCAAGTGGCTAAAAGAGCATTCTACAGAAAAAATTGAATACATATATGGAGAAAGGAGATATTTCCCTTTAGGAAGCATACACTCTTCAGTAGTCACATAAACGCCAGAAAAATTGGCACCCAAAGTGCTGGGATAAAGTTTAGAAGCATTCTTGTGCCTTGCAGCCAAGAGAAAATTGCCTCATGAGAGGCACTAAATTACTAAGGTCATCAAGGCCCTAACAGATGCTCAAGCTATAAATAATGTAGTAAAGACAACTCACATTTCCTAATAAACTATGCTTTCAGCAGCCAAACCTGGAAGTGCTGGGAGAGACTTTCATTCAACGTCAAACCTCCAGTGGACAATTTCAAAGAACCATTTGGAGATCAGGGCAAGCAAACACACATGGAAATCCTCTGGTGAAATATCTCTCTATAACATCACCCCAGTCTATATCTTATGGTTCATTGGGAAGGCTAGAAATGTCATGATCTTGAAAGAAACGAGTTCACAGAACAGAACCTGAAACAGAGCAGAATCTGCGATGCTAGAATCAATCAGGGGCTCGCAATTAAAAAATTATGGCAGTCAAAATGAAGTTGATCTGTTAAAATCATTAAATTTAGTTAGTCAATCTTATCAACCTGTCCAAACCCAATCTAAAACTCAGCATTGGCTCCTGCTAATCTCAAATGGATTAAAATCAAGATTGACAGTGCATCCAAATGACATCCTGGAATAGCTGGTGCTGGTTGTATCCTAAGAGACCATGCAGGTAGGTTTCTTAGGATAAGTACAGGTTCTTGGGTTCTTGCTCCATGGACAAGGTATAGAGGCAGTCAGCCTTGTGGAAAGCATACCTTTGGCAAGAATTTGCAACTCCAAGAAATTTGCAGTTGGAGACTATAAATTGATTATAAGCATAGGGTTTGTACATATTCACAGAACTGCCAAACAAGGTCACCAACTGGGTCACCAATCTTGCCATCAAAATCAAACTAGATGGTATCCATGAGGTGAAGCATTTGAACATATTGGAAGATTTCAATTGGAAAACTGTCCTAACAAGGGATGTATCCATAGAAACACTATAGATTATCCGTCAATCTGAGTCAATCAAACAGCAGTAGTAGGGAGTCAGGGACTCAAATGCCTTCGGCACACATCAGTTTGACCCCCTCAGTTAGGGATCCCATAACACAAGAAAATACACCAACCATTAAAGAGTTTTGGAAGAATGGTGACCAGTCATATTGAATTCCAAAGTAACCAACATATCAACTTGGATCATATCAATATCCCCAAAGGTACTTGGTAAGGTATGAGGAACCAATATTCCCAGTACAGGCACTATCGTGGCACACCCCTGCGTCTTCCTCATTCCTCCAAATCTGGCCATTTGACATTTGTTTAGCCAAGGGAACGTTCTTATACATTAGAGAATGGCAGCGTCAAATGCATACCGAGTGTTCCAAATCTGACTAATCCTCCATTCATTCCAGTGCATTCCTCAATAGTTAAAACTTAAAAAGGTAATCCAAGATGAGAAGTAGCAGTAGCTTGTCCTTTAAACCACAGTCAAAGCCTGCCTTCTCAGCTGGACAACATAGAAGGAAGAATCCAAGACATTCAAAACCAGAGCAGGGCTCAAAATACAGCATGCTAGATATTATGCGCAAGGAGATGAAAGACCAACACAAAGAAACAGATAAAAAAATTCTGAAGTTCCAGCATAAAATCGGATTGCAGAAGAAAAGCCAACCTAAAGACGTGACAAACTTCTCATGCACCAAAACGGGTCATTGTGCCCCTGACCTTCTTACCATCTCTGTGGATAAATATTAAAGTAGCTTCAATTCATATTTTCCACACAGTGCTTGTTCCAATCCTTGTAGCTCCTGTCTTATAATAACCATGACAAATATTAGCATCGAGATTTTGGCTTGTAATTCAGGCCGTAAGAGATGGACAGAGATAGATTAGACCTTCAGCCATATTGTTAGCTCTAGAGATACTATGCCCATAGCCTGTCTGCTAATCTTGTCAATATATAATCAGCAGTGCTTACTTCTATACTCTCAACCAGTTGTAGACACCTGTTGCAGCAGTTTTAACTTTTAAAAAAACAAGAGAGGGCTTATGTTTAGTGGTTTGCTCCTCAAGGACCAATTTTCGACACAAGCAGGCTAGCTACACCATTCGACTTCTTCGGGCCACTTGTAATGCTTCTTTGAGTTTCATGGAATCATTGTTAAAAAATTAAAATTAAAATGGCACTCCTAACACGGCATCGTGCACTGGTGAGGTCCACAGAGTGCCAAGCTGTCCAACAGGATTCCATTCTTGATTCGGTGTACCTCACCCATATAGAATAGGATTCCACTTGCTGCGGTCTACCTCACCCATATAGCATAAGTTTCAAAATGACGAGGCCAGGTTCAAGTCAAAATTGATATATGCAGAATAGAAAACCCTCAGATCTAGCACCTAAATCGAAGGAAGGCCACTTTTGGGGGTGCAGCCTTTGAAGGCATGTTTCTTAAAGCACTTCCCAAAAAAGAAATCAGTTTCTAGGTCAGCCATCAGAGATGCTAAGACATCCAAGAACGGCATGCGGGATGAATAACTAGACATAGTGTATGAAATTTGAATATCAACGTCCCAGATTACTACTACTAAATCGGTAACCTCTAATCCAGTGGCATTCCGTAGAGCCTATACCATAATTACCGCTGCCCTCTAATGCACATTTATTTAACCCTAGATCTCTGTGAAGACGTAATGAAGCAAAATTACACTGACCTCTAATTTTTCATAATTTTCAATCACAACAAAATATTAAATACCAATCATTTTAATGAAATTGTTGATTTAGCTATTGACCTCATTTTAATTGAATTTTATTTCCAATTTTGAATCTAAGAAAAGAGGAGATCATAGTGGTCTCAAAGGGACGAAAAAGGGCATCAATATACCTGGCCTATTCTCTCTTAGGTATGTACAAAATCTAAGAAAATAGATCATGTGGGTCGCAAAGGGCAGTAAAAATGTATCCTATATCTGAACAGATTTTTTGCAAGTATGGACCAAATGGGTATTCTCTAACACTTGTGATCTGAGCCGCCAAGATCCCAATTATACATACTGCCAAACTGTAATCCTCCCCTAACCTATATTTCTACCACAATAATTGCAAATCCCCATGTTCCTTCCTCTGTTTTCTCTCATTTTTCTTGAATGTGACTACCATAGCTGATTTAAAATTGATTACACATAAACATAAATGAAAACCCACCTCGGCCTGTTGACTTGCTGCTGCTACAGGCGAAGCCGAATACTGATCCAATGGTAGATCCAACAGGAGAAGCAGGGCGGCGATCCCCAGAAAAGAAATACCCATTACGAACAATGTGATGAGAAACCAAGTCTGGTGCCAGAAGGGCAGCTTAGCGGGTATGGTGTAAACAATCCTGGTACTCCCCGGTTGCCGATGAACAACAGCTGGATTAGCAAGGCGCCTGTGGTGAAGTGATGAAGAAGACGCTCCTTGCCCTTTCGGAGCCACCGTGCCTTCAATTTGGTTATCCAGAGCGGACACAGTTGATTTATTTTGTAGGTTCACAACCCAATAAGCACCATTAAATTGCGTTTGCTCTGCTTCATTTGCAGCTTTCCCTCATTAATGGGTTTTAAGTTTCAGAGGAGAAGATTTAGGAATATGTGTTTGAGATGTGTGACCATATACATAATATGTAAATTTTATATATGGAAATAGGAGTGAACGCTATAACTAACACGTCTGTGTAAATAAATGAGCCAATTGGTTACGGACACGTGTGATGACGTGCATGTGGATGGCCGTGATTCGTTGGTGACATTTGTGTAGCTCTCATTAGCTGTTGCTTCTTTCTGGCAACATTGACCATGGAATGGCTTGGCGTCCGACGAACAGGGAAATTGAAGTAATATTCACTCACTAATCTTTGCTAACAAGAGGACAAAACATGGAGACTTCGGGAGGTCAAAACTTGGAGTCTTCGCAGAGGCGAATTGCTGGGAAGAAGCTTTTGAATTCAAAAACATTTTGGGCGTTTTCTGATTGTATCTACATATTAATCATAATATTTTTAATTATTCACTAAATTAAACCTGTCATTCCAACCTTTTTTAACCTAAATTTTAACAATTTTTTTTCAAAAATCCCTTATCTAAAATTTTAGAATAAAATAATAATTATTCAAAATTTTACACAAAGGGTTTTAAAAAAAATGGTTAAAATTTAGGTCTAAAAAAAGCTTGCAGTAAGTATTTTGGAATTTTTGAAGACTACCAAATTTGTTTATGTATTTCAAGTAATTAAAATTAGTAATCTTATCCAAAATTGTATTATTGGTTTTAGTGAAATAGACAAAATTAAAATACTTAAACTTTGTCTAAAATAATCATTAATTTTGTGATTATTAGTTCTGTGGAAAAATGTCATAAATGCGGCAGAGTAAACTTTCTGGACCAAGCAGTTGTGGTAGGCATTAACTGCCCCCATGCCACACACGATCCTTGTTCTTGAGTCCAGCCTAAGTGCCATCAACCTGCCTCCTCTCTAATGCCATTAATTGATCCCTCCCAAGTTGGCAGATCCATAGACTTCATGCATTTACTCCTCACCCTGACTCATTACACCCGCCCTCCTCACCATTGAAATCGCCCGCCCACAGGCAAGGCTATAAGATCAAGCAAAATGTTTCACTCCACTGAAATGTTACTAAGTTACTCTCAACCTTAGTGTTGTTCTATGTTGCCTTATATCCCTTGGTTTGATAGTTATCTTTGTCATCGTAAAATTCCAATGGTTCGAGAACAGGGTAGACCTCTTGAAGTGGCAGACGCAGAGGAAGACCCCCTTTTATGCCATGGCACAGATTGGGTATTGATAGGATTGATGTCAGTATTCCTCAACACTACTAGTGCATGGTGGCGGAATTGGAAGCCACAAAGTTATGCAACATTGGAGACCATGCTTGGGCTCTATGTAATGCGCTTGGTCGTCAGCTCTGAGACCAAGAGGAAGATTCTTTAGTGCTCAAACCTGCCTCCTGAACCTTGACTTCTACCTAGGGCGAGATCAAATGACGACACAAGACATGAGAACGTGTAAATTCCCATAGTTGTTCATATTGAGAGAATTTTCTGGATAGAACTATGGGGAGGATTTTTTATCATGTCCAATGTTTCAAGTGGACACTCCACCTTTCATCAAGGGCTAGAGAATTGAGTTATTACAAACGAGTGCTTCGAAGCCTTTAAATTAGAGGGAGGTTTGGCAACGGGTTGTTAAGAAATATTAATAAATGGCATAGTCTAACTTTTAGACGAAATAACCTTTTTTCACCGGAATTCACCAAAATCTGACAATACAATTTCGATTTTTTTGTTGTTTAAAATACATTTATGAATGCATAAATGGATTAAGAACCCTAAAAACCCTTGAGGCACTCGAATTATGCATTTTATCATTTAAACTCAAGTTTTTTAAAATCTCTATCGGATATTGATTAAATTAACGAAAAAATAATAAATAAAAATAAAATAAATAAATAAAATAATAATAAAAAAACAAAAAAAAAAAAAACAAAAAACAAAAAACAAAAAAAACAAAAAAAACAAAAAAAACAAAAAAACAAAAAAAAATGTCGTGAAAAAGGCCATTTCGTCTATAGTGTAACATCGCCTCCTCCCACATTTACCCGCTTTCACCGGCTTGCCCAGGGTAAACATGAGTTGAGGGTCACTATGATAAGACTCAACCTCCTATGTGACCTTAAGGAAATGGAGTTGACAACTTAAGACCTTACTGACTTCCCTCAGGTGCTACAAGAGAAACCCAACCCCTCCAGGTATCCAACCCTTGAGATAACTCTCTTTTTCACTGACCTATAGCCACAATCACTCCCTTGCCAAGGCATTCAAGCAACTATAGCCCTCCAGTCGCACTGATAAGCCTGCCTCTATGAGACTGTGGACTTTTCCAGTTAGTTCTATTCTAGCAACCCCGAATTCTTAGCCACATTTTCAGGGCCAGGACTCAGGCCTCTGCCCAGAACTCAATGAAACTTCCAGAGATAACAAATGACATAGAAACAAAGCTTATGAACCAAAACCTGAACTAGGACTTGACCTAAACTCTCCCAATTGGAACTAAAATTCCGTCAAACACATGGTGAACATGCAACCTACAAGTCATGAATGCATATTTGAACATAAGGATTTGAAAACTTATCTGAAGTTAAACAAGAAAGGCCAATGCCTTCTCATAATACCTGTCATAACACCAATTAGGTCATGCATTCATTAACCAAACATTCATTAATGGAAATGTGTTAAGATCCATACTTAGATCTATCAATTAACTATGCTTACAACCAACATAAAACCAGATAAATAACAATGAGAGAACAACCATTGAAGCCACATAATAACAAGTACACTTACTCATAGAAAACAAGAGAAACTTATCTCTTATTAACCATATGCAAAATCCAACCAAGTCAGGGACTTCCGCGTACCACCCAACTATAGATTGGGTTGAACCAAATCTTTCTTTCAACCAATCACCCCCATGTCATGTTACAAGTATGAATGTGGGACCTCATGGGATAAAACCATCCATAAACAACAAATGGAATCCAGAGGTTAAACCACCTCCACCCTCACCATACTGTGATCTCACCTAAACCGGTCTCAAGATCACATAACCAAACCGATCTTAGATGCCTCATAATTCCTTCACCATCCCTTGAGGAATTTTATTGTCTCCACCCACCTGTTGAGCATTTCCCAAAGTAAACCATCTCTGTTAGGGTCCCACCCTAACCCCCGTATTTATGTAGTAGGATCGAGTCATAGTTATAGTTAAGTAAAGAGTCAATAAAGCCCATATTAATAGTTGTAAGTGGTTAACCCACATTTAATGACAGGACCACAGTTAGTTGCAAATGGGCCATGGTATTAGATAGATGGTATTAATAAGAACCATGGTATTACATGTATGAGTCATATATAAAGGATAGAGACTCCTTGTGAGGAGCATCGTGTCTTATTTTAAAATCGAGCTCTGCTCTATTGGAGGTTGCCCCCTCAAAGAGGCAAGTGAACATTACTTTCTGAACAATAAAATACCTACTGTTATTTCTCACTGTTCTATGTTCTGGGTATATTTCTGCGCATATTTGGTATTCTTATATTGTCTTGCAGGTTAATAGCATAACAAGTGGTATCAGAGCGCTTTCCAGGGCCGGTGGGATCTTCATTTTTTAGCAAATCTTTTTTTGGCTAGAGACATGTTCCGGCGTCTTTAAACCACGGGATCTGTCGTTGAGCGCATAAACCTGCGGATTTGGGGAGGCATGCACGCAGGAAATACAAGAGGTGGTCACGCTTGTTGGACTCCCTTGTAACCCCTATGGGTACCCCTTTGAGTAGTAGCGCATTAGACAAAACCGCGCACGGACTGTCTTCCAAGTACCCTCTAGTATATCGGAAGCTCCCTTGAAACCTTGCCATAGATAAAACGTCGGTCGTCTTGCTGCTACAGTACACCGAGGACATCACTCGGAGAGATTACTCGCCCGTACGATAGGGTAGTCGGGTTGTACGGCTAAGGGTACAGTTGATCCTCCTTGGTTAGTGCCCTGAAAAGTTGGGTCGAGTACTACTGTCAGACCCTTATGTATATTGCGATCTGTAGCACCTGACACTCCTCGAGACCATAGTTCCCTTTTCTATCTCGTGATCACGCATAATCTTTGCCAGATTATATCTCGCAAGTGGGGTTTGCAGCAGCAGCAGAAATCAGTCTCGCAGCTCAGATTTAACAGAACAACCATTCAGATCGATTAGATCCATTAGATCTGCAGCAACAATCTGTTCCACCGCTCAGATCTATCCGATCAACCATTCAGATCTCTCAGATCCATCAGAGCCGCCATCCAGATCTGAGTAGTTGTGTGGGTTCCTATACCGGGGCGTGATTTTTGCAGGACTTTTGGCAGCATTGACATTTTGGGGATTCGGCTACTGCAGTATTCCTAAGCAAGGAGTAAAACTCCGTTAGGAGTTTTAAAAAAAAAAAAAGAGTCTGAGACCCCCCGGGGCGCTTATTGGTGATCTAGCCCATAAGAATCAAGACGACGAACTAAGCAAGGTGGTATCATTCAATTGTTAGTGCAAAAAAAAAAAAAATCGGGCAGTACCAAATTTCAAGTACATTGGATCGGTGCATAGTAGAAACTAGAGCTCAAGCTATGGCCAATGAGAAGATTGACAAAGTTGAACAATCCTTGAAAGACCTCCAATATCAGCTGACGACAATAAGTAATGCACTCTCTAAGGGCAAGGCGGAAGCCCGCGAGGAGGCCTATATTGGCAATGAACATAGTGAGGGTGAGTCTAGCCACTCTCTTCACCTCTAGGGCACCCACCAACAATCCCGTAACATGACCACCCAAGCTGGATATGCATAAATTTGATGGTTCTCACCCGGCAGCATGGGTAGCACAAATGGAGCAGTATTTCAATCTGAATTACATCTTAGATAATGAGACTCGGCTTATGGTGGGAAGCATGTACTTGGACAATGAAAGATGGCAATGGTGTCAATGGCATCAACGTTGCAATGGAAGGCCCTTGACTTGGGACACCTTCAAAAAAGCTCTTATAGAGCGCTTTGACCATGACTCTGCTTTTTTGGGTCATATCACTAAGCTCCGGCAGACTGGCACAGTGGATGAATATATTACAGCCTTTGAAGCCTTAGCTTTCGGCACTATGGGTCTCCAAGATGCATTCTACACGGAATGTTTTATCAGTGGTCTTAAAGATGCCATACAAGCTCACGTCCGACTACACCACCCTCCCACATGGTCGGAGGCTTGCAAGGTAGCTCGTAATGTTGAACGTGCGTTAGCAGCCCAGTCCAATCGCCCAAATTTCACTGCCAAGGGTCGCCCTCCATAGACTCACAACACTACTCAAACACTTAGGTTCAAAAGGTGTCACCTGCAGAAATGGCAGAAAGAAGAAAGCAGGGATTATGTTACTACTGTGATGAAAAATACTCCCCAGGTCATAAATGCAAGGAGCCCAAATTCTTTCAAATTGATGCTCCTGATTATAGCTCATCGGAGGAAGCCCCACCATTTGAGGAACCTGAGGAGGAAGAAGAGGACAACCAGAAGGACAATGTCCCTGACAAACCGATTATTTCGCTGCATGCTTTGGCAGGGATTTCTTCACCTCAAACTCTCAAAATCAGAGGTTTTATTAAGCATCGCCCAGTAGTAGTCTTGATTGATAGTGGAAGTACACATAATTTTATCCGTCAAAGAGTCACGGAAGCAGTGCATTGTTTTGTACGAGCAGTTTCTAACTTCCAAGTCCAAATTGCGGATGGGGGAACAATGAAATGTGATGGCCGCTATGAAAATGTCAAACTTGAAATGGGGGATTATCAGTTGAAGACCCACATGTTTGCCATACACATGGGAGGGTGCAACATTGTCTTCGATGCTGAATGGCTTCGCACACTTGGGCCAATCACAATGGATTTCTAGGAGTTATATATGAGCTTTAAGCAGAACAACTCCACACATACCCCCCGCAGACTCCACGCGGGAGTTTCCTCTATCATCAACTCACACAGGATGGAAAAATTGTTAAAAAAGGGCCATCATGGAGTTATAGCTCAATTTAATGCCATCCAGGCCGTCGAACCCAATTCTCTGTATATTCATCCTCAGATGCAACAGATTATAAATAACCATCTTCCAGTCTTTGACAAGCCTCATGAGCTTCCACCCTCGAGAGGGGAACATGATCATAGCATCACTTTGGTCCCAGAGGCCCAACCACCAAATGTGCGCCCATATAGATATCCGTTCACCCAAAAGAATGAAATCAAAAAAATAATCAAGGAACTTTTGGAAGCAGGCGTCATTCGTCCCAACATTAGTCCTTATTCATCATGGGTGGTCATGGTGCTCAAGAAAGATGGGGAATGGCGTATGTGTCCAGACTTCAGGGCCCTCAATAAGTTGACAGTCAAAGATAAATTTCCCATCCCGGTTGCTGATGATTTGCTGGATGAACTAAATGGGGCTCAATTCTTCACTAAGCTGGATCTTCGCTCAGGCTACCACCAAATTCGCATGAAAGAAGTCGCCATTCCAAAGACTGCTTTCAAAACTCATGAAGGCCATTATGAGTTCATGGTCATGCCATTTGGTCTTTGTAATGCCCCATCTACTTTTCAGAGCCTTATGAACCACCTCCTCAAACCATATCTCATAAAATTTGTCCTCGTTTTCTTCGATGACATCCTCATCTACAGTTGCACTTGGGTTGCACATCTTCAGCATGTAGATCTGCTCTTGCAACTGCTCCGCAATCATAAATTATTTGTTAAGATGTCCAAGTGTTCTTTTGGCATGGAAGAAGTTGAGTATTTGGGCCACATTGTGGGGCGTGAAGGTGTCATGGTGGACCCCAAAAAGGTCCAGGCAATGCAGGATTGGCCTCAACCTAAGACCTTGAAGAGCCTGAGAGGATTTTTGGGTCTCACAGGCTACTATTGCAAATTTGTCTGCAATTATGGTCTCATTGCGAAGCCCCTCACTCAACTCCTCAAGAAAAATTCATTCCTCTGGAATGATGAAGCACAGCAGGCCTTTTCAACTCTAAAAAATGCCATGTGTTCCACTCCAGTCTTAGCACTACCCGACTTCACCAAATCTTTTGTCATTGAATGTGATGCTTCGGGTACAGGTATTGGGGCAGTCTTAATGCAAGAAGGTCGACCCTTGGCCTTCACAAGCCAACAACTAAGTGGGAAGAATCTAGGACAATCTACCTATGAGAAGAAAATGATGGCCATCTTATATGCAGTAGATACCTGGAAACCTTACTTATTGGCGCGACATTTCCAAATCCACACATACCATCATAGTCTTAAATATTTTTTGGAGCAACGCTTATCCTCGCCACAACAAAATAAATGGCTCGCCAAAATGCTGGGATATGATTATGAGATCATTTACAAGAAAGGGTGCGAAAACATTGTAGCAGGTGCCTTATCTCGCCAAGTTGAGGAGGAAAGTACCCTGCTCATAATTTCCCTTCCCATTCCAGAATGGATTGAAGAGGCTCGCAAGGAATGGTTTTCACATCCCTAGCTCTCCCAGCTCATTACTCAATTGCAAATGGATCCAACTTCCACCAAGGGCTACTCGTGGCAGGATGAGATTCTTCGCTACAAGGATAGAGTCGTAATATCACCAACATCCACCCTCAAAAGCCGCATTTTGGCGAAGTTGCACTCATCCCCCATTGCAAGACATTCAGGCTTTCAGAAGACGTATGCTCGCACTAGAAGATCATTTTTTTGGACAGGCATGAAAAAGGACATTCTTACTTTTGTAGCGGAATGCGATGTCTGTCAGTGCCACAAAGGGGAGACAGTCAAAGTACCAAGCACATTACAACCATTGCCCATCCCGGCATCAATATGGACGGAGGTTTCTATGGATTTCATTACAGGTCTTCCAAAGTCGAGAAACAAGTCAATCATCATGATGGTTGTGGACCAACTTTCCAAGTATGCTCATTTTTGCGCCCTACCCCACCATTTTACACCAACTTTGGTTGCTCAATATTTCATGGATCAGATCTTCAAATTGCATGACATGCCCACTTCTATTTTGTCTGATCGTGACCCGACCTTCACCAGTAATTTTTGGCAGGAGCTCTTTAGGCTACAAGGTACCCAACTAAAACTCAGTACTTCCTATCATCCACAAATGGATGGTCAAATTGAAGTAGTCAACAAATGTCTGGAAACCTACCTTAGGTGTTTTACTTCAGAAAAGCAACATCTTTGGGTATAATGGTTACCTCTATTTGAATGGTGGTATAACACCAGCTATCATGCCACCACCAAACTGACTCCCTATGAAGCAGTTTATGATCAACTTCCTCCTTCCCCTACTTCTTATATCAAGGGGTGCTCAAAGGTACAAGCAGTGGATCAACTCCTACAGAACCACACAACCATGCTAACCCATCTTAGAGAGAATCTTCATCAAGCTCAGAACCGCATGAAGCAACAGGTAGATCAGCATCACTCAGAATGCCAATTTCAAGAAGGGGATCAGGTATTTTTGAGGCTGCAACCATATAAGCAAACATCACTCAAAGACAAGGGTGTCAGAAACTATCTCCAAAATTCTACGGACCGTATCGAATACTTCAGTGCATTGGAGAAGTGCCCTACAAGCTAGCTTTGCCACCCACTACAAAAATCCATCCAGTTTTCCATGTCTCATGCCTCAAGAAAGTGATTGGGAACAATTGCAGAATTCAAACCAGTCTACCTGAATTGGATGAAGAAGGGTCCATCTGGCTCCAACCTGAACAGATCCTAGACAGACGAGAATGGCACCTACATGGCCGCATGATCAAGGAAGTCCTCATCAAGTGGAAAGACGCCTCTCTGGAAGACAACCTGGGAACTAGCCACTATTCTTCAGCAGTTTCCGCAGCTTTAGCCTTGAGGACAAGGCTATTCTTAAGGGGGAGGGCATGTTAGGGTCCCACCCTAACCCCCGTATTTATGTAGTAGGATCGAGTCATAGTTATAGTTAAGTAAAGAGTCAATAAAGCCCATATTAATAATTTGTAAGTGGTTAATCTGCATTTATGTGGGACACAATTAGTTGCAAATGGGCCATTGTATTAGATAGATGGGTATTAATAGAACATGGTATTGCATTGTATGAGTCATATATAAAGGATAGAGACTCCCTGCGAGGAGCATCGTGTCTTATTTTGTAATCAAGCTCTGCTCTATTAGAGGTTGCCCCCTCGAAGAGGCAAGTGAACATTACTTTCTGAACAATAAAATACCTGCTACTATTTCTCATTATTCTATGTTCTGGGTATATTTCTGCGCATATTTGGTATTCTTGTATCGTCTTGCAGGTTAATAACATAACAATCTCCACCCCCAACCCTTGGATTTTCCTAAGACCACCTCACCCAGATCCAAAACCTTCGGTAGTCCAAAGCTCAACTGAGAAAGAATCTCATCACACCATGGTTATCCCGACATGGCAAGGCAAGGCTAAAAACCACTATAAAAAACCTGGCAAAATCCATGCCACCGACAACAAAGAAACCAAAATACACACATGCATATGTCATGTATGCCAAAAGCAGTTAGGAAACCATACATGTAATCTGTTACCTATAAGTATTCTTGTTGAAGCTGCTTAATCCAAGTTTTCCTTGCTTGGTCCTTGCTTGGTCCTTGCTTTCCTTTGCTTTCCTTGTCCTTCCTTTGCTTGCTCGACCTCCTTCTCTTCTTGGTTCTCTTCTCTTCTTTGAGACTAACTCTAAAACTAAACTGACAAAAGTTGTCAACTAATCCTCAAAAGCCTTTTTATCAATGAGGCCTCTATTTTCTTCATTTTCCATTATTTTACTTCAATTTCCTCCTCACATGCAACATGTGACCTTTCACCTCCTTTTTCTCCTAATTTCCTTTATTTTCATAAATAAAATGTCAAAATTACCTTCTTCTTTTTTCTTTTTAATGCCTTTGTCAATTCCCCCTAGTCATAAACACAACAAGTGGTTCCCACTAGGATATTTTGCCCAACATTCAACTTGGAATAAGTGTCCCATGACCTTGGTTTTATTTTGCCTTTATTAACTTTATTACATTAACTTTTAACCCGGGGTTGTTACAGACCCCTCATCCTTAGGGGAACACATCCTCGGTGTTCTATGACACCTATGACAAGCAAACCGCTGAAAAGCAAAACATATTGCTCATGGAGCTTTATAACTTAGCTCGTTGCAGTATTTACAATAGAAAACCTGCTCAAAAGCAAAACCATCGCGATAAACATGACAACAAGACAACCATACCACTTACTGGAGCTTTATAACACAACTCATTGTGGTATTTACAATAACAACCACATATACTTATGTACATTTGCTTCAACCATCAAGTAATCATAATATTTGTGGAGCTTTATAAATCCATCTCGATACAGTACTTACAATAATACACACACACACACATATATATGCACATTTGCTTTAACCAACAAATAAAAGGACACGATACCTACATCTGCAACAAGGGAATCCAAAGCCTCACACCTCCACCCTCAAAATTAGTATCGAGATTCACCTCCTTCCTAGGA
The DNA here is from genome assembly GCA_000404065.3 of Pinus taeda. Classification (NCBI taxonomy): domain Eukaryota; kingdom Viridiplantae; phylum Streptophyta; class Pinopsida; order Pinales; family Pinaceae; genus Pinus; species Pinus taeda. The sequence goes on from APFE030583907.1 coordinate 114,572, forward strand.
AGTCCAGAATCCATTGCCAAAGTCAACTTGTATCCAATGTCCAGTGTTGTGATCCTTGCGGTACCTATTCCCTTAGCGAACAATTATTGGTTCCTTGTTCCAGGGCACACTCCCAATGTGCATCTGATTCCATCTAGCAATGTTAATGACCAAAACAAATCCATCCATCAGCCTTCCCTTCTCTATTACTCAATCCCTCCAAGCAATTCAGTCACCCCCTTCCATGCAGTCACTTGCCTTCCAAGTTCCTTGGCATCCCCTATCTCAGGCGATCCATCCCTTAGCAAGGTTTCCTTGCATCGAAAGGTCCAAAAACCAAGGCATATCCTTGCATCAAAACCATCGTACCGGTCATAGCATGATCATGGAAATCGATGGACGCTATTGGGTACGAATGTCCCACAATGGTCCTACTCCTAAACAATTTACCAACATATTGTTGTTTGTTCCAATTCCTTTTGCCACTGTTGTTAATTCTTCCAATCAATTTCAACCACCCAAACCATACATTTCCATGCTTTCTTGTACCAAGCACATAATTTCCATTAGACTAAAAAGGAATTGAAATAAATTCAAACCATACCTTAATGGTGGCCCGTTAATAAGGTATACTTGCAATTATGTTTACTTCTTGTCACAACAAGTCAAACTAGTTGTTTGATCAAATAATCATGCATAAACATATCTCATGTGGTTAGCTCAAAACAAAACCATAATAAATGAGAATCATAGATCGCACGCATAATTAAAAACTGAAATAAAATATTGATACTTATATTTCAAATGGTTCTTTGCTTTTGCTTTTGGTCTATGTCCTTTTTGTACATAAATTGAATCAGTTGCCAAACCCGACAAGCACCCAATGCCTTCTTTTTAAGCAATAAGGGAATCCGAAGACTAAACTGCCTCCTCCCTCAATATCAGCAACAAGGGTATCCTGAGACTACACTGCCTCAACCCTCAATAGCAACAAGGGTATCCTGAGACTAACCTGCCTCAACCTTCAATAGCAACAAGGGCATCCCAAGGCTAAACCACCTCAACCCTCAATAGCAACAACAAGAGCATCCAAAGGCTAACCCACCTCAACCCTCAATATAAATAACGGTATCCCAAGACCAAACCGCATTAACCCTCAGTAGCAACAACAAGGGCATCTAGAGACTAATCGCCTAAACCCGCAATAGCAACAAGGTATCCCAAGACTGAACCACCTCAACCCTCAATAGTTACAACAAGGGCATCCGAAAGGACTCGTACCTTCCTGTCTCATCACATTGTACAATACATACACATACACAACGTACAACACAATGCATACACTAACACTCGATGTGCAACTCGACACATACACCTACACCCGGTGTATAACACAATGCATACACCTACACCCGACATACAACACAACACATACACCTACACCTGGTGTACAACACCACACATACACCTACACCCAGTGTACAACAACACACATACACCCGGTGTATAATACCACACATACACCTACATCCAGTGTACAACACAATACATATACGTACACATCGTACAATACCACGAATATAGCTATCGCGATACAACGACTACAAAATACATGTAACACCGTACTAAATATACACAACACAACATGTACGACGTGTACACAATGCCACATGTACACAGCACCACCTACACAACGTGTGCACAACACCCAATGTACACAACACCACATGCACGATGTGTACACAACACCACCTGCACACAACACCACATGCACACAACACCACATGCACACAACACCATATGTACAGTCATGCACACAACACCACATGTACATAGCACCGCATATCCAACATACACAGAGCACTATATGTACACAACACCGCACTTACAACATGCGTACAACACCATCTGTGCACAACACTGCATAAGCAATGGGTACACAACACCATATATAAACAACATTGTATGTACACAACATCACAAGTACAACATATACACAACAAAAGTACCACACATCCAGAAACTGCGTTGTCTCTTCCAGGCAACCTTGTTTCCAGTGTATTTCCACAATCCATGCTTGCCCCAACATGCAACAGATCACATTGCTTTCATTCCACTGATGTATCCCTCAGTATTACCTACCATAACATAGACATACTATAATATCATAATATCAATTCATATCCACATGATACTGACCTCATAAATTTGTCGAGGCAACTCTTCCAACTCGATTCATCATAAACCAGGAAACTCTTTCATGCCATTCACCTACATAAGCGATCATTCCTCTACAAGAAGGAATCCTGATGACCCCGTTAGACAACGACATACATACATACATACATGTATACATATAAATTCATCAACACATTAATGATTACGACATAACTACCAGATATCATAAGGACAAGGTTAAGAGAACTCCTTGCATCCATGCACAACATGCACAACGTTGAGAACAATAGTTCCCAACTTATCCAAGGCATTTAACGCCTCAAATTCATTTACTTTACCTTTAGGTTACCTTTCTCATGATTATCCTGCCACCGTCCATTTATCCTAATGGACCCAACCAATCCAATTGAATGCCATACTCTTGCCTTTCAGTTGCCCATATATATGCACCAGCTTCATCTGGGTCTTAATTACTTGTTGAGTTTCATTTAGCTCCCCCCGAGCTCCATCAACCTTCCTATTTCCCCAACCAATTACCAAGACCCTCAAAAAATAAAAGGAAAGAACAAGAAACAAACAAGAAAAAAACCATGAAAACCAATAGCAATACAACATCACACACAAAGTGGCATGGCCATGCACCAGACACAAACAAAACTGCAAACCAAGCACAACCAAATCACAAAGATTGAAAGAAAAGAACTAGCAACAAACATCATGGCTCAATACCCATGGGTTCCAAATGATTCCAAGGGGAAGCTCTACCCGAGTATTCTTCAAGATTCCATGGCAGCCTCTTTTGTCATGCAATCCCCTACATCATGCTGCCATAAACACATAACTGTCAATGTATAAATAAATATAACAATATACTAGATACCTTACCTTACTGCGCCAATCACGTTGCCTTGTAACTAAACACATCCATACCATCTCTCAAGGGACTCTAAATCCTTGAAGAATCCAACCATAACTAGAACCAATTGTTATACCTATCAAATACATGTTTATGAATATAACACATATCCTCATAATGTCAGACAATATTAGGGTTAAGAAACCTCCTGGATTCATGCAAGCATTCATTCATTTGGAATTGTGGTTGCATAGCCAAAGGAATTCTCACCCAATTCCTATATTTTTCTTTCTACCTTGCTACAATCGAGTTTTACTATGTAATGTCACATCACCCAAACTATTAGTTATGTAAACAAATCAAATATTACCTTGTCACACTAATACCAAGCATATTACCCTGCAACTGCTCACACATGTTAGTCACACGTTCCAAAGATCAACACATCATGTCTATTAATTGAAATAAACCTTTACCAAGACTAACAGCCATGTCATAATCAATTCATGTTCACTAGTCATAATACTACAACTAGCACCCACTTACGCTCAAATACATATCAACTATCTCAACACATAATATGTTAGTACAATTATCTTAAAACAATATCATTCTTTCATGCAATCTTGTAGACACATGCTCATATCATGCAATTAATCAAACATGCAAATAACCTATAAACATACTAACGTAGCTAAACCATATAAAAACATAATCAAACTCATACCTTAATGCATCTTAGGGGAGGCTATCACATCTGCATAAGTAAGTCTAGGTTAGTACGGCATGATATCACAAGTACATCGACTCATGCATGGATATAATAGCCATAACCATTTGCATAGACCAATCCAGAATATGCCAATACATATAACATCATTGTATAAATGCAATGACCATAATCACCATCCATATGACCGCAATGCATATAACAACAAGTTACTACCATTCATGACTATTCGACGCATGTGCATATGACCACACTGATCAACTAACATCTATCATGCATGTAACCACAACAACAATAGAATGACAAACATGTATATAACCATAATGTATATAACAACCATTAAGCAACATACTTGCATGCCCAACATACAAACTTGTATGACGATGTGCTCTTATTCTGAGATCTAGTGTTGCAACCTCGCTCTGATGATCTGCATATCCTGCTTTCTTGGCAAAGTTGTTAGCCTCATAACATACCAATAACATCATAATGAATTATAGTACATCCAACAACCTTAACCATCACAGTGCATGCATAAAAACATGCATCTAGCCCATCCAGTCCAAGTGTTGAACCATGCTCTGATACCACCCAGTAACATTGCCTCCCACATTTACCCTCTTTCATCAGCTTGCCCGAGGTAAACATGAGTTGAGGGTCAATATGATAAGAGTCAACCTCCTATTTGACCTTAAGGAAATGGAACCGACAACTTAAGACCTTATTGACTTCCCTTAGGTGCTACAGGACCTCCAAGAGCAACCCAACCTCTCTAGGTGTCCAACCCCTAAGATAACTCTCTTTTTCACTGACCTAGAGCCCTAGTTTCTCCCTTTCCAAGGCATGCAAGCGATTGTAGCCCTCGAGTCGCACTGATAAGCCTACCTCCATGCTATTACGAACTTTTCCATTCAGTTCATGCTAATGACCTCGAATTATGAGCCAATTTTTCAGGGCTGTGACTCAGGCCTATGTCCAAAACTCAGTGAAACTTCCAGAGATGACAAATGACATAGAAACAAAGCTTATGAACCAAAACCTGAACCAGGACTTGACCTGATCTCTCCCAGCTGGGACAAACATTTCATCAAACACATGGTGAGCATGCAACCTACAGGTCATGAATGCATATTTTAACATAAGGGTCTGAAAACATGTTTGAAGTTAAACAAGAAGGGCCAATTCCTTCTCACAATAGTTTTCATAACACTAATTAGGTCATGCATTCATTAATCAAACATTCATTAATGGAAATGTGTTGAGAGCCATACTTAGATCTATCAATTAACCATGCTTATAACCAACATATAACCAGATAAATAGCAATGAGAGAACAACCATTAAAGCCACATGATAACAAGTGCACTAACTCATAAAAAACAAGAGGAACTTAGCTTTGATTAACCATATGCAAAATCCAACCAAGTCAAAGACTTTTGCGTAACACCCGACCATAAATTGGGCTGAACCAAATCTTTCTTTCAGCCAATCAGCCCCATGCCATATTCCAAGCATGAATGTGGGACCTCGTGGGATAAAACCATCCATAAACAACCAAGGGAATCCAGAGGTTAAACCACCTCCACCCTCACCATACCATGATCTCACCTAAACTAGTCCGAGATCACAAAACCAAACTGAGCTTGGATCTCTTAGAATTCCTTCACCATACCTTAAGGATTTTCCTTGTCTCCACCCACCTGTTGAGGGCTTCCCAGAGAAAACCATCTCCACCCCCAACCCTTGCGATTTTCCTGAGACCACTTCACCTGAATCCAAAGCCTTCCGGAAATCCAAAGCTCAACCGAGAAAGAATCCCATCACACCATGGCTATCCAAAAATGGCAAGGCAAGGCTAAAAACCATTGTCAAAAACCCGACAAAATCCATGCTACTGATAGCAAAGAAACCAAAATACACACATGCATATGCCATGTATGCCAAAACCAGCTAGGAAACCATACACACAATTTGTTACCTGAAAGTATTCATGTTGAAGCTGCTTGATCCAACCTTTTCTTGCTCGGTCTTTGCTTTCCTTTGTTTTCCTTGTCCTTCCTTTGCTTGCTTGATCTCCTTCTCTTCTTGGTGCTCTTCTCCTCTATGAGACTAACTCTAAAATTGAACTAACAAAAGCTATCAGTTGATCCTCATAAGCCTTTTTATCAATGAGGCCTCTATTTTCTACATTTTCCATTATTTTCCTTCAATTTTCTCCTCAAATGCAACCTGTGATCTTTCACCTCCCTTTTATCCTAACTTCCTTTATTTCCATACATAAAGTGCCAAAAATGTCTTTTGCTTTTTTAATGTCTTTGCCATTGCCTTCGCCAATTTCCCGTTAGCCATAGACACAAAAAGCGATGCCCACTAGGAAATTTTTTCCAACATTCAACTTGGAATGAGTGTTCCATGATCCCATGATCTTGGTCTTATTTTGCTTTATCTAACTTTATTACATGAACTTTTAACCCGGGGTTGTTAATAAATTAATAAAATAGCCATTAGGAGAAGAGGGTCAAAGTAAAGAATCAATAATTCAACTTGAAAATATTAAAATAATAATAGAATATAACATATAAGGAGAGATGAGGAAATTTTTTATCGCGTGCGCTCTTGCTTCCGCCACCGCCTGATGCCTACGATTTTGATTCGGCCCTCGGCCTCTCGGCATGGCCCCTCCGAAGGCTCCACCAGAGGAGGCAGTTCTTTAGCAAGCCTTCTCCGACTTAGTCAGATCTTTGCCTCCACAGCGAACTCACCCCACAGTTTCGAAATTTGTGAAAAAACTTGATGGGTTGCAAGAAGTATCTCTACCTCCAACCTTGCCTCGTATGGCTGCCCTTGCCTTGGTAGAGAGAGGAGTTATTGGACAATTTACAGGACTCTGGCCCTCTCCAAAAACAGTGCAGAGATGGGTGGAAAGGAACTGGTCAAACAAAACTCAAAGGAAAATCTCTATCAGATTTTGTGGGAAAGGATATTTTACATTTCATTTTGAAACAAAGGAAGACAAGGACTTAATCTTCCGTAATGGGCCTTACTTCATGGATTCCAGAGGATTATATCTCAATAAATGGACACCGGAATTTGATCTGGAGCTGGGCATTCCTAGTGTTGTTCCTGTTTGGGTCCGGCTTCCTCACCTCCCCCTTCACTATTGGGGAGATGAATCAGTGCGTGCTATTGGGAATGTTGTAGGGAAATACATCGACCAGAGCGAACCTAAAGACAACATGTAGGCTTGTGCTCGCATCTGTGTAGAAGCTGATTTGGGCAAAGGCCTGCCAGAAGCCATCAAGCTCAAGGTTGATGATTGGACTCACATTCAGCAACTTAACTATGAGTAGATCCCTTTCAAGTGCAAGGTATGTCACGAATATGACCACTTTTCCAATCGTTGCACTAAATTTCTTAATGTTGAAAATGCTCCACAAGAAGAGCAATGGGAAACAGTAAAAAAAAAAAAAAAACCTAACCCTAAACCATCTCATGAAGCTGGCCCATCCTCTCGACCTCCCCCTAATCCTCCACCCTCATCTCCTCCCCCCTCATCATCCCACCCTCCCTTCTTCCCTGATTGTCAGCCAGATCCCCTTTCCTCCTCTCCTTCCTCCAATCCCTTCCACATCCTCTCTCTTCCTGAGGATACCCCTACTCTTGTGATTCAATCTGACCCTTCCGATTCCCCCCTTCCCCTGATCATCTCCTCTTCCCTCCCGCCTGATCCCCCCCTCTCAGAATCACTAGAAGCAATTCTAAGGAGCATGGTACCACCTTTGACAACCAAAAGAAGCCTAGAAGAAAATCTACCAAATAGCACAAAGATGAAAATGTGCAAAAAGGTATAGCAATGGGTCTTCAGAACCCCATAGAATCCTATATTCTAGGACAAATAGACAAGGACTTAGTAAACAAGGACCAGGAAGGGAGAGCAACTCCTCGCATCCCTCATCTAAAATTATGAAAGTACTCTCATGGAACAATAGGGGCTTAGGGCACCCCTCCAAATCAAATGCCTTAAAAGATCTAATTAACCAAGAGAGACCAGATATTGTTTTGATTCAAGAAACAAAGCAGGGACAGTTAGAAATGAACAAAATTATTGAGCAACATAAGCAATACAAAGGATGTGTGTGCGATTCCAGAGGAGCCTCAGGAGGAATTGCTACGCTCTGGCATCAAGATAAATGGAACAATACAGCAGAAATAGTAGAACAACACTGGATCAAGATTGTCTTGAAGAACAACACTGGATCAAGATTGTCTTGAAGAACAACATGAGCAGTCAACAACTAGTCATCTACAATGTCTATGCTCCGAATCACTATAGGGATAAGGAAGTTTGTTGGGATTCCCTTAGCAACAATATAGCGGAAGAAGATAACAAAAACATAATTTTAGGTCGAGATTTAAATCTCATACTGCATGCTAATGAAAAACGCGGAGGCAGCTTCACCCCAAATCCTTTTAGAAACCAACTAGAGAATGTAATGTAGCATGGTGAACTTGTTGATATAATTCCAAAGAATCGAAAATTCACTTGGAGTAACCATAGGTTGGGGAAAAGCAATATTATGGAAAGGCTTGATCGAATCTTGGTAAATGTGTCCCTTCTTTCCACCTTTACAGCTGTTTATGCATCCATTCTTCCCTTTGTAGCTTCAGACCATTATTCCACCATTTTAACCCTTGAATCTCATAGCCCCCTGGGCCCTCTCCCCTTTAAATACAACCCTTTATGGAATGACATTGCGGTAGCCAAAGATTTGATCCAGTAAACCTGGCGACAACACATTGAAGGTTCTCAAAGTTCCATTTGGGAAAGCAAACTCAAGAATGTAAAGAATACACTCAAGGATTGGGCAAAAACTCACTACAAAGAGCCGGAAACAAAGAAAAGAGATGTGAAAGCAAAAGTTGAAGATCTCCATCACACAATGGAAAAGAAAGAGTACTATCAGGTGGAAAAAAAATCAGGAAGAAGATCTCTACAGTCAGTTATATAGTATCAAAAGAGAAGAGGAAGAGAAATGGTGAATAAAATCGAGGCAGCTTTGGTTGAAGAGCGGAGACAGGATTACAACTTTCTTCCACAAGCAAGCCACAGTTCGACAAATCAGAAATAGCACAATAACTATCACAGATAGCACAGGCATTCAGCATAATGATCAAGCTGCCATCAAACACGCTGCTTCAAAATATTTCAAAGAGCTCCTAACCAAAAAAGGGAAAGAAGAATACTATGATGATCTCCTACGGCATGCCAAACAAGATCGTTGCAAAAACAAATGAAAGACTGACCAAAGAGATAAAGGAATAAGAAATCAAGGGTGCCATCTGGGCCCTCCAGCTCGACAAAGCAGCAGGACCGGATGGCTTTCCAATCTGCTTCTATAGGGAGCACTAAGAAACTATCAAAAAGGATCTCATCAAATATTTTAAATGGGTTCAGCGGAAAAATAAATTGGGAGGTTATACAAATTCAACCCACCTAGCCCTCATCCCCAAGGAGAGTCGACCCTCTAATTTTTCCCATTTCCACCCCATATCCCTATGCAATTCTTCTTATAAAATCTTCACAAAAATCCTTGCAACCTGACTCAAGCCTCTCTTGCCAATGCTAATTTCTGAAAATCAAGGTGGCTTCATGGCAGATAGGCAAATTTCAAATTCCATCCTCCTAGTTCAGGAAGCCATTCACTCAAGCCATTCTAGGAACGAAAAGGGATTCATCCTGAAATTAGATTTGGCAAATGCCTTTGACAGGGTCAGGCACTCCTTTCTATTTGCTACTCTTCAAAAAATGGGCTTCGCTTCTTCATTTCTCGACCTCATAAGAGCTTGCATCTCTGGACCTTGGATAGCCCCACTTGTCAATGGCAGGCCTAGCCCTGCCTTTCAATCTTCAAGAGGATTGAGGCAAGGTTGTCCTCTTTCCCCCTACTTATTTATCTTAATGGTTGAGTCCTTCAATTACGCCCTTGATCATAAGCGGCATCCAGGTCTCATTACTGGCATCAAATTTGAAGACGGAGTTAAAAACATCAACCACTCCCAATTTGCTGATGATACCCTGCTAATAGGAGGAGCGTCTGCAATCATAGCTCGAAGATTCAAAGCTTTATTAGACAAATTCATGAGATATTATGGGGGAATGATAAATCATCTGAAAAGTTGCATATATGGCTGGCATGCCTCAGGTCAAACTCTTCAAAACATAGCCAACATCTTTTTGGTGCTTTGCAAGTTAAATTGGGACGACTTCAACTATTTGGGAATGCCAGTGAGTATAGGACCCACAAGAGATGAAATATGGGAAACAACTCTAGATAAATTGAAAAGAAAAGTACAAAAGTGGGGATCCACTTGGCTCAACCCAGTTGGCCGATTGGTTCTCCTTAAATCAGGCCTTTCTTCTCTTCCTCTATATCAGTTCTCCCTTGTTCAGGCTCAAGCCTCATTTCATCACAAAATGGAAAGTATCCTCAGGTATTTCCTATGGCAGGGAGGGAAGAAAATAAAATAAAATTAACCTGGTAAGTTGGAAGCAAGTTATCCAAAGTCAGGAAAAAGGAGGACTTGGAATCAGATATCCAATGCTCACAAAATTAGCCTTTGGTGGCAAGATAGTATGGAGGTTTATTGAGGATCAGCAAGCTTGGTGGAAAAAAATTCTTGAGGCCAAATATCTCAGCAGCCCAAGGCAACAACTTCTAACAAGTGAAATTCCTGACAGAAGCAGCACAAGAATTTGGAAACTTTGCAAAAAAGTCATCTCCTTCATGGCACAAAATGTCTCTAAGGTCCCCAAAGGTGGCAACAAAATCAACATTGGAGCATATAAGATTATGGGCAACCAACCAATTAGCAGTCGTCCAGGTATGGATCCAATTCTCCTCTTTCTTCAAAGCAAAGGAATATACTGCGTAGATCAAATTTCTCAATGGGATATAAATACTCAGGCTTGGAAGGGGTGGAGCTTACCTCCCATCCCTGAAAACCTCAAAGAGAACCTTGACAGTTTTCAGATCCATCTTCACAACATTGCTCCTATAACTAAAAATGGAATTGATGGATTCCGATGGGATCCCACTGGTTCCAGTTACCCAATCCAAGCAGGTTATCATTATTTGTGTAACAGGGACTATCCAGCTCCTCCATGGATGTATTGGAAAATAGTATGGAAATCTGAAGCCATCCCTAAAGTAAAATTCTTTATGAAATTATTTATGTGGACCCTCTTAAAAGGGAAAACCCTCACCTTAGATAATTTGCAAAAGAGAGGTATTGTTGGGCCCTCCCGATGCCCAAATTTTCAAGAGGCAGAAGAAGCTATCCAACACTTATTCATTTCGTGCCCCTTTGCAATCTCTTGCTGGAATAACATTGCCCCAAATGGCCCTCTCACTTGGAATTCGCGACTCTCCATTAGTGAATTCTTAAACAACTGGAAGAAAAGCTACCCCTGACAGCCCAAGAAAAACAATATTGCCAAGAGGGTGTGGGATGCCCTCCCATATGCTCTCTTATGGAAAATCTGGATTGCTAGGAACTACAAGGTTTTTAGAGATAAGGAAACATTAACCAGACAACTATGTAGCAAGGCTAAAAGCCTCGTGATAGAAACCATCGCTGCCAAGAGCACAAAGAAAATTGATATGGCTAGCCTTTGCGTAGAAGAAAGAGACTTTATGAGGAGCCTGAAAGACAAGAGTAGTATCCTTCCAACAACAAACATCTACAACAACTAAACCAGCACTCTCAGCCATAATTGGAAAATAATATTTAAGCAGGATGAATTTAATGAATGGCTTCACAACAACAACTCTCATTCCCTTTTCTTTGATGGTGCCTCCAAGTCAAATCTGGGAGCAGCAGGGGCAGGGGGAATAATCTATAAACCCAATGGAGACCCCTTAGTCACCTATGAGTGGGGATTGGGAAACCTTTCTAATAACATAACAGAGGCACTAACGCTCTATCGAGGCACTAGCGCTCTATCAAGGCCTACTCCAGCTTCAAATTCATGGAATCAGGAAAGCGCTGATCTTTGCAGACTCTGCTATAATTATTAGTCTAATGAACAGTAAGCGCAAAGCCTCCAACATCTTCATACAGCAAACCATCAGCAAATGTCAAACTATAATCAACCAAAATTGGGAGCTTAAATTTTTCCATATTCTCCGCACCATAAATCGAGAAGCAGACAAACTCGCCAGTCAAGCATGTATCTGAACTAAAGGAAATATCCTCTACAACAATGAGGATATTTTTCAACACCTCCCCTAATCTTCCTCATGATTTGTGACAATCCTCTAACGCTTGACACTTGCAGAAATTTCAAGGCGTACACTGACAAGATCCAAGGCAATCCCGATGTGGCCAATTATTTACCGCCGAAAATCTTACCTCCTAATCCTGCAAACTTCACAGCTACTTTGAAATTTGGTCACCCATATGAAATCCGTGAATTCTCCATCTCTTACCACGTGACTATATCCTCCCTCTCTTGTGGCCCGCTCGCCATAAATATCTAGGCGCCATTTCCTCGTCTCCAGGACTTCACCTCTATCAGCGCTTGCTCCACTGCTGCCACTCTCATCTTTGAACATAGCCGCTCCTCAACGTTTGCATCTCGTGCCAGTTCCCCCCGTTTTCTTTCTTTAATTCAGAGTATTTCTCCTAGAAGCCCTGTTTTACTATTTACTCTTTGTAGCTCCTCCCTTTTTCCACTAGTTGTTGCTACTCTTCATGTGTCTTGTTGGCCTCCATTCCCTTCCCCGCCATTCCTCAAACTTCCTTTCATTCTAGCGCTCCCTCTCGAGCTAAATCAGTTGAGGGCCGATTCAATAAAGTTTTATCCTCTGTCATCCTGTTACCATTCCTCCCACTTACTTGCTCCTCCTGCTTGTTCTCACTATTCTGGAAGTTTTCATCGACCTTTTCTCCTTTCCCTGAGCACTTATCTTTCCCTCTCCTCTATTCTGCAGATCTTCTGCCCCGACTCTTTTGTAACGGTTGCATAAGCTCTTTCTTGGTGTAGTAAATCCCCGCTTCCTGTGAATCATCAGGACAGAGCTAAGGATTCTTAGATGGCTTACAGTGAAGACTGTCTGCACTGCAGGGACCTCCACGAAGAGCTTGAACAAATCAAAGCGCGCCAACGTGTTCTAGATGAAAAAATTGATTCATCCACTCGGTTAATCAATGCAAAATACGAAGCTGACTTAAATATTTTTCTTCATCGTGTCTCCTCCCTGCAGGATCAATTCAATGCCCTATCCAACACTTGCGCTCATATTCAAGAATCTATAGATATTCTTAAATATATGATGGAGAAGCTCAATGCTCCAAGCACCAGCTCTTCCAGCTTCAAGATCGCTGAAGTGGATAGAAAGCCAGATGAATCTACCGCTCGTCAGATTAGCCACATCAATATAGACTAGGATGTTTTGTAAAGTCTGTCTACTCTTATTTCAGTTTGTCGGAATCTACTCTTGTGCTAGTTTCCTTCAAGTAAAAAATGACAGTAATTAGCAGAATTTTGTAATGTAATCCATCTGCAAGCTCAGTCTTCGAGCTCTACTCATGTAACTCAGGAGCTTAGCCTCCCAAACCTTTTTGGAATATATCAACAACCGAATTTGTTAAAAAAAGAGAAAGAAGAGAAGGAGGAAGGTGAAAAGGAAAATTAATGGGATAAAAAGAGGAGGGGGTAAGGTATAATTGAATTTAATTCAACTAAATAACTTTACCAAAATAAAAATTAAAAAAGAGAACGAAAAAAAGGAATGTATAAATGTAAAGGAGAAGGGGTACAAATATAAGATAAGTATTATAAATTTAATATAACAAATAATGAAATAAATGGATACAAATAGAAAGGATGGGGTTAGAGAGATAAGAGGGTAATAGATCAAAAGACTAGGTGATCAAACATAAGGAAGAAGATAGGAAACAAAAAAAAGGGGCAAGAGGGGTATCAAGAAAGAGGAAGAGGAGAACCAGAGGAAAAAGAGAAAACGAAGGGGAGGGTTAGTCTACTTAGCAAGGTGGTGGACAACAAGTTTCCACGAATGATTTAATTTATAACCATCTTCCCTATTAAATTTGTTAGGGTGATTTTCTATTTCAAGGCCTTCCCTGATGATTATGGAGTTGTGAAATGGCATATAGGCAAGAATTTTGGTTTGATTTAAGTAGATAAAATGTTTAGAATTGAAAGAGTGCTCAATAACAACATGTTTTGAAAGGTGAAGATGATTGGTATCATCAATATGTTCTTTAAGGTGAGCTTTGAAGGGACGCCCAATCTGACCAATGTATGACTTCCCACATGAACATGGAATATAGTAAACCCTTGAACTTAGGATGGGGTCAAACTTATCTTTAGCTGACCAGAACATTTGTTTCAAAGTGTTATGTAGTTTTAAAATGGTCTTAATGTTTTTTTAACAGGATTTTAGCAATGAGGTCAGTGGTCCCTTTTATGTAAGGGAGATAAACTTGGCCTTGAAAAGGAGAGGAGACCTGGCAATAAGAATTGGGATTAGAAATGATTTTAAATGCTTTATTGATCTGAGAAGAGTTATAGCCATTGGCTCTAAAATATTAGAGAGGGTGGTTTTTTTCAGAGGGAAGAAATTGGGGAGAAAATATTATAAGAGCCCTGGATATGAGAGTTTTGAGAAATACAACTTTTTGGGATGGCTGGTGGTGAGAATGGGCATGAAGATAACGGTCAGTGTGGGTTTTCTTCTTGAAAACTTGATGGGTTAGAGAACCACCAGAAACTTGGGTAATAAGAACATCTAAGAAAGGAAGTGATTTATTATATTCAATTTCCATAGTGAATTGAATATGACGGGAAATGTTGTTAAGGTGGGAGAGAAAGGCATTTAGTGCAGGTCTACCATGTTGTTAAATTACAAAAGTATCATCGAAAAACCCGAACCAACCCCTAGTCTTTTGATGTAAGACATGGTAGGGGGTCTGGGCCTTAAAATCCAATCTCCCACTCCATCAACGTGTAACTCTTCCTCTCAGAGCCCAATAAACACAATTGCGCAAGAGACTAAGCATCCTGAGGGTAGCCAAAGTGGCCAACCTACTGTCTCAAGATGCTAACAGTAAGACACTGTGGAACACCCTCCAGTAGTTCAGGGCATGGCCACCACCTCAATAGCTCCAGCTAACAATCAAGAAGCGAACACTCATTCCTTGCTAGTTGTCCATCCAACGTCGGTGGTTCACCTTTAGTTAGAGGCTGATGATTACTATGGTCCCACAGTAATTGTTCTATAAGAGGACCCTGAGTAGCAACCTGATGGGATGAATCTAGATCCAAACAAGTTCTCTAAGTCAACTTAGCTCCTCTATTGCTTCATACTCTTTGTTGTTCTCCTGCTTATGTCAAATCTCTCTGTTTTCAACACTGTTTGGGAGGAAGGCTCCATCCTTTTGTTGTTCTAAGGCTGCCTACATCTAATGGCCATGTAATTGTTAACTTTTTTGGGTTTTTTTGGATCACACCAACTATTGTGTGGCCTCAATGATGTAATGGACTAATGGCTTTGCAACTGTTAGTATTCTTCGTAGTTTGGCTCACACCAACTAATGATTGAACTAAAGGCCCCAATGATGCAATCTATATAAATTTCCGATAATAAAATGTTTGCTTACCTACAAAAAATAATTTATGGAAAAATGAAGGGATTGATTTTGTTGAAAAGCAAAAGAATTGTTGAAGTTCAGGATATTTATAGTAGTTGATCTTGAGTTTTAATTATGCCAATGGGCATTTTTATATTAGAATAGGGTTTCTAGAATATATATTTATTTATTAAACAAAAATTATATGGATGCCCTGCATTTAATAATTGAGGAATATTCTTCGTCGTAGTGACAATCAAAGGATAAAATTAAACTTCCCTGATGGGGGTGGAAAACGAGGCAAGTGAGGAGGTAGGGTGGCAAATCTACCACCCCACCACTTCATAAAACATAAGGGGGTGGCGTGGCCAAACCCCTACATGCAAAATAGTGTGATGTCTAATTGTGGAGTTACTAATATGGAGAGCCTTCAACCTAGTTTCATCCTTAATCTAAGGGTGGCTTTACTCCTATGTTTATGGTGTTGCTCTAATTACCTCCCACCACAGGTGGGATTTTCTGGATTTTGCTACGACGAGGAGACTAATTACAAAATTAATGTTATTTTCTTGGATATTTTCCTATTGATATTTATGGCACAAAGTCTGTTTGTCCTTGTTTTTGGGCCTAAGGAAGTCTAGCCTCTCATGGGTACTATGCTGGTGCATATTACTTAGGTTTAGATAAAATCAAGGGCAAGGCGTAGAAAACACTTAGTAAAGTGGGGAAACTTTTTGGATGGCATAATTCAGGTGAAACAACGACACCCTCAGGACTCAATTTTCAAATTGTGATTGGATGCATCTACGTCTATTATTTGTCTACATTTGAAGCGGTCGATGACATGGGATATCATCTATGCATTAAATTCAGTGACACATGGTTTGAATTCTATCCTTTTTAGAGTCTATTTTATGGTCTTTAATTTGTGATCATTGTTAGTTCTCTCTGGTTGTTGGAAATTCATCCAATGGATATAGACCTATAACCTATACTTCCTTCATATTTGTTGGCCTCATTTTACCTTATTGTCTTCAGGTTGTGTTGTGTAACATCCCCAAGTTAAAAGTTCATGCAATAAAGTTAATAAGGGCAAAATAAGACCAAGGTCATGGGACACTTACTCCAAGTTGAATGTTGGGCAAAATATCCTAGTGAGAATCACTTGTGTTTATGGCTAAGGGGAAATTGGCAAATGCAATGGCAAAGGCGTTAAAAAGGCGAAAAGGCATTTTTAGCACTTTATTTATGAAAGTAAAGCACATTAGGATAAAAGGGAGGTGAAAGGTCACAGGTTGCATGTGACGAGGAAATTGAAGGAAAATAGTGGAAAATGAATAAAATAGAGGCCTCATTTATAAAAAGGATTTTGAGGATCAGTTGGTAGCTTTTGTCAGTTTAGTTTTAGAGTTCGTCTTAGAAAGGAGAAGAGAACCAAGAAGAGAAGGAGATCAAGCAATCAAAAGAAGGATAAGCAAAGCAAAGGCAAGTAAGACACAAAAAAGGAAAGGTTGGATCAAGTAGCTTGAACAAAAATACTTGCAGGTAACAGATTACATGTATGGTTTCCTAGCTGGTTTTGGCATGCATGGCATATGCATGTGTGTATTTTGGTTTCGTTGTTGTCGGTGTCATGGATTTTGTCGGGTTTTTTACACTGGTTTTTAGTCTTACCTTGCCATTTCCGGATAACGATGGTGTGATGGGATTCTTTCTCGATTGATATTTGGATTGCGGGAAGATTTTGGATCCAGGTGAGGTGGTCTAAGGAAAATCCCAAGGGTTGGGGGTGGAGATGGTTGTCTCAAGGAAGCCGTCAACAGGTGGTGGAGACAAGAAAAATCCTCATGGGATGGTGAAGGAATTCTGAGGCATCCAAGCTCAGTTTGGTTTTGTGATCTTGGGACCGACTTAGGTGAGATCATAATATGGTGAGGGTGGAGGTGGTTAAATCTCTGGATTCGCTTGGTTGTTTATGGATGGTATTATCCCACGAGGTCCCAAATTCATGCTTGGAATATGGCACGAGGGCGATTGGCTGAAAAGAAATATTTGGTTCAGCCCAATCTATGATCAGGTGGTACACGGAAGTCGCTGACTTGGTTGGCTTTTGCATATGGTTAATAAGAGCTAAGTTCCTCTTGGTTTTTATGAGTAAGTGTACTTGTTATTATGTGGCTTTAATGGTTTGCTATTTATTTCATTATATTTTGGTTATAAGCATGGTTAATTGACAGATCTAAGTATGGCTCTTAACACATTCCCATTAATGAATGTTTGATTAATGAATGCATGACCTAATTGGTGTTATGGAAACTATTATGAGAAGGAATATGCCCTTCTTATTTAACTTCAAATAAGTTTTCAGATCCTTATGTTCAAACATGCATTCATGACCTATAGGTTGCATGTTCGCCATGTGTTTGACGGAATGCCAATCCCATTTGGGAGAGATCAGGTCAAGTCTTGGTTCAGGTTTTGGTTCATAAGCTTTGTTTCTATGTCATTTGTCATCTCTGGAAGTTTCATTGAGTTTTGGACAGAAGCCTGAGTCTTGGCCCTGAAAAAGTGGCTCATAATTCGAGGTCACTAACATAGAACTAACTGGAAAAGTCCATAGTAGCATGGAGGAAGGCTTATCCGTGTGACTGGAGGGCTACAATCGCTTGCATGCCTTGGAAAGGGAGCAACTAGGGCTCTAGGTCAGTGAAAAAGAGAGTTATCTAAGGGGTTGGACCCCTGGAGGGGTTGGGTTGCTCCGAGAGGTCCTATAGCACCTGAGGGAAGTTAGTAAGGTCTTAAGTTGTCGACTCCATTTCCTTAAGGTCACATAGGAGTTTGAGTCTTATCATAGTGAACCTCAACTCATGTTTACCCCGAGCAAGCCGATGAAATAGGGTAAATGTGGGAGGAGGCGATGTTACTGGGTGGTATCAAGCATGGTTCAACACTTCGAATGGATGGGGTACAATCATGTTGTTATGCATGCATTGTGATGGTTAAGGTTGTTGGACGTACTATATGTCATTATGATGTTATTGGTATGTTATGAGGTTGACATCTTTGCCAAGATAAAGTAGGAGATGCAGATCATCAGAGCAAGGTTGCAGCACTAAATCTTAGAATAAGAGCAGATCATCATACAAGTTTGTATGTTGGACATGCAAGTATGTTGGTTAATGGTTGTTATATACATTATGGTTATATACATGTTTGTAATTCTATTGTTGTTGTGGTTACCTACATGATAGATGTTAGTTGATCAGTGCAATCATATGCACATGCATCGGATAGTCATGAATGGTAGTAACTTGTTGTTATATGCATTGCGGTCATATGGATGGTGATTATGGTCATTGCATTTATACAATGATGTTATATGTATTGGCATATTCTGGATTGGTCTATGGAATTGGGTGAGAATTCCTTTGGTTATGTTTGGGAACCACAATTCCAAATGAATGAATGCTTGCATGAATACATGAAGTCTTCTTAACCCTAATATCGTCTGACATTATGAGGATATGTATTATATTCATAAACATGTATTTGATAGGTATAACAATTGGTTCTAGTTATGGTTGGATTCTTCAAGGATTTGGAGTCCCTTGAGAAATGGTATGGATGTGTTTAGTTATAAGACAACGTGATTGGCACAGTAAGGTAAGGTATCTAGTATATTGTTATATTTATTTATACACTGACAGTTATGTCTTTATGGTAGTATGATGCGGGGGATTGCATGACAAAAGAGGCTGCCATGGAATCTTGAAGAATACTCGGGTAGAACTTTCCCTTGGAAGCATTGGGAACCCATGGGGATTGAGTCATGATGTTTGTTGATAGTTTTTTGCTTTCAGTATTTGTGATTTGGTTGTGCTTGGTTTGCAGTTTTGTTTGTGTCTGGTGCATGGCCATGCCACTTTATGTGTGGTGTCGTATTGTTATTGATTTTCATGGTTTTATTCTTATTTGTTTCTTGTTCTTTCCTTTTATGTTTTGAGGGCCTTGGTAATTGGTTTTAGAAAGAGGAAGGTTAATGGAACTTGGGGAGAGCTAAATGAAACTCAACAGGTAATGTAAGACCCAGATGAAGCCAGGGCATATATAAGGGCAGTTTAAGGCAAGAGTCTAACAATCATTTGGATTGGTTGGGTCCATTAGGATAAATGGATGGTGGTAGGACACTCATGAGAAAGGTAACATAAAGGTAAAGTAAATGAATTTGAGGTGTGAGATGCCTTGGCTAAGTTAGGAATTGTTGTTCTCATTGTTGTGCATGTTGTGCATGGATAAAGGGAGTTTTCTTAACCTTGAGCTTATGATATATGGTATTTATGTCGTAATCATGATTGCGCTAATGACTTTATATATATATATATATATATATATATATGTATGTCGTTGTCTGACAGGGTTGTCAGGAATCATTCTTCTGGAGGAATGATCGCCTATGTAGGTGAATGGCATGAAAGAGGTTCCTAGTTTATGTGGAATCAATTGGGAAGAGTAGCCTCGAAAAATTTATGAGGTCAGTATCATGTGGATATTAATTGATATTATGTGATTATACTATGTGTATGTTTATGATATGGTAAGTAATGTTGAGGGATACATCAGTGGAACGAAAGCAGTGTGATCTGCGGCATGTTGGGGCAACCATGGATGGTTGAAAGACACAAGAAGCGAGGATGCCTGGTAGAGGCAGTGTAGTATTTGGATGTGTGGTACTATTGTTGTGTATATGTTGTACATGTTGTACCTGTGATGTCGTGTACATGTGATGTTTACTTTATATCGTGTTCTGTACATGTTGTTTATGTACTTTTGTGCACAGATGGTGTTGTGTGCATGTTGTATGTGCGATGATGTGTACATATGGTGTTGTGCGCATGTTGGATATGCAATTATATGTACATGTGGTGTTGTGTGCATAATTGTATATATGATTTTGTGTGCATGTGCTATTGTGTACATGTTGTACATGAGGTGTTGTGTGCAGGTGGTGTTGTGTACACGTTGTGCATGTGGTGTTGTGTAAACGTTATGCGAGTGGCATTGTGTACACGTCGTACATGTTGTGTTGTGTATATTTGGCATGGTATTACGGGCATTGTGTAGTCGTTGCATCGTGGCAGGTGTATTTGTTGTATTGTATGATGTGTACGTATATATATATATTATGGTGTACACTAGGTGTAGGTGTATGAGTGGTATTGTACATTGAGTGTCGGTGTATGTATTGTGTTGTACACCAGGTGTAGGTGTATGTGTGGTGTTGTACACCAGGTATAGGTGTATGTGTTGTGTTGTACACGAGGTGTAGGTGTATGCATTGTGTTATACACCGGGAGTCGGTGTATGTGTCTAGTTGTACACCGGGTGTTGGTGTATGCATTGTTTTGTACATTGTGTATGTGTATGTGTTGTATAGTGTGAGGAGACAAGAAGGTACAAGACTATCTAGATTCCCTTGTTGTTGCTATTGAGGGGTTGAGGCAGTTTAGTCTTGGGATGCCCTTGTTGCTATTGAGGGTTGAGGTGGTTTAGTCTCTGGATGCCATTTTTGTTGCTATTGATGGTTGGGATGGTTTAGTCTTGGGATACCCTTGTTGCTATTGAGGTTTGATTCAGTTTAGTCTTTGGATGCCCTTGTCGTTGCTATTGAGAGTTGAAGTGGTTTAGTCTCGGGATACCCTTGTTGCTATTGAGGGTTGAGGCAGTTTAGTCTCGGGATACCCTTGTTGCTATTGAGGATTGAGGTGGTTTAGTCATAGGATACCCTTGTTTTTGATATTGAGGGAGGAGGCAGTTTAGTCTCCGAATTCCCTTGTTGCTTAAAGAGAAGGCACTAGGTTCTTGCCAAGTTTGGAAACCGATTTAGTGTATGTATAGAAAGGACAGACCAAGGGCAAAAGAAAAGAACCATTTGAAAGATAATTATCAGTATTTTATTTCAGTTTTTAATTATGCTTGTGATATATGATTATGATTTATGATGGTTGCGTTTTGAGCTAACTAGATGAGATGTGTTTATACATGATTATTTGATCAAACAACTAGTTTGATGTTGAGAAATGGCAACAAGAAATTCGAGTTTAATTTGTCTTTGAATTAAACTAAGAATTAAAATTGAATTTTATTCTCATAGCAACTTGTAAATAGTTAATTAAGTTGAATTGCCTTAACTAGCTTAGGAATTTCAAGTTGGAAGTCTTTATGTAGTCATGTATATGTTCTCCCTAAATTTTAGGGGCCCAGAATGAGTCTAGTTGAGTTGTAATTAGATAACTCAGTTTATTGAGTTATGGTCAATTAAATTAGTTCTAACTGTTTGTGGAACTAATAGAGGATTAACAGTTAGTTGGTGAACTGGTGCACCCGTAAGTGTTACTCCAGTTAACTTAAGATTCCCTCATGAGAAAATCATACATGTCAGTTCTGAGAAAGACCCAGTTGAGACTAGAGTGCAGGGACAATGTACTATCAGTTGTATGATTACTGAGTTGTAAATATCATGCATGAAATTAGAGAAGGACCTGATTTAGGATTGCGCTATTTTGGAAGCACAAATTCACTTTAAATACAGGCTATTCATCCTTGGGATTGTGTAAGAGAATATGGGTTTGGCAGGTAGTGGAAATTGGCTAAGTGTGGGCTAAGAGCGGGCTTGTGAGGCAGATAGTTGGGCATACTTGTGTGGAATTGTTCTTGTGAGGACAAGCTTTGTATCTTCACTCATATTTTTTATTAATGCAATACAGATAGTTGGGGTTTTGAGATGTGGATTTCCCACAGAAACTTATTGTGTTATGTGCCATTGATTTATCTTCTTCTTGTTCATATTATTTTCATCAATCTATTGCCTTCCGTTAGTTGAAAGTAGAAGTAGATTCTTGTCCTGTGCTTTAGTACATTGCATGAGCTTGTGAATCTATACGAAATTCTACATGGTATCAGAGCTGAAGACAATATTCTAGAGGATATTTCGAAGATTTTGAGTTCAGCGTTACAGGTGAGATTCGAATTTGCAATACATACTTTAGGATCGGTAGATGGCGTTCTATGATTTTGTGGCTCGAGTATGCCTTGGAAGGCAACTTGAATTATATAGTTTGGAAGGACCGAATGGAGGCCATGTTGGAGGATAATGGCTTAAAGGAATTCATTGATCATGGCATTCCTAAGCCACCAACATCATATGCAAAAGATATGGCCGAATGGAAGAAGTGTGTGGCGAAGGCAAGGAGGATAATCCTTGAGGGAGTTCAAGATTGCATTGTCTCGAGTCTCCATGGGAAGGAAACTTTGTATGCTATGTGGAAAGCATTGAGAAACCTTTTCCAGAACAACAATGACCATAGGAATTTGGCACTAAAAGATAAAATTTGAAAAATCAAGATGGAGAAAGGCAAGACCATTCTAAAATACTTGACCAAGTTCGCAACTTGTAGAGATGAACTTGGAAGTGTTGGAATAACAATTATCGAGGATGATATGGTGAGCCTAGCTCTCCTAGGCCTTCCTAAGAGTTGGAATAGCTATCAGGACTCTATGAATGGAATGGAAAAACTGTTATATTGGGAAAAATTGTGGTCGGATTTGATGCAGGAGGAGATCAAAAGGAACAACAGAGATGGTTCCTCATCAATGACTGATGATGAGGAAAATTGTGCCTTAGCAAGTAAGGAAAGGAAGGGGAAGGGAAGGTTCGCCATTCCAAATTGGATTCTTTCCATGGAGGTAAGAAGAAAGACGTGTCAAAAGTTAAGTGTTTTCATTTTCATTAGTTGGGCCATTTTGATACAAATTGGCCACTTAAGAAGTCCTCAGGAGGAGCAGCGAGTGAGGCTTTGACCTCTCAATTAGAATTGGACTTTTCTCTCATTGCATGTATGGTGTCATCAATGATGGGTAGTGTATGGTACCTTGATAGTGGATCTTCACTCCACATGACCCGTGACAAGGACCCTTGACAGTGGATCTTCACTCTACATGACTGGTGACAAGGAGTTGTTTAGTGACCTAGAGGAGAAGGATCTCCATATGCATATCGATATGGGTGACAACGGGAGATATAGTGCTATAGGATTGGGCACAATTACTTTTCAGGGGGAGCATGGTGCTCCTCTCACCTTGAGTGATGTTATGTATGTGCCAGGGTTAAGAAAGAAGAACTTAGTATCAGTTGCCATGTTGGAGGACAGAGGCTATGATGTGGTCTTTAGCAAAGGAAAGGCACTCCTTAGCCACATAACCACGGGTCAGGTAAAGAAGATTGGGATTCAGGTGAAAAATCTCTATAAGTTGGAGGTAGAAGATTATGCTTCTTTGAGCACAAAAGCAAAGGTGGTGCAAAACCGAGACGTTGGCGAGTTGTGGCATATGCGATTGGGCCACTTACAACACAGGGCTTTGAAAATCTTGCAGCAAATTTGTACCTCTTTTCTCAAAGGTACTCTAGAGCAAATTGATACATGCAAGGGGTGTACTTTGGGTAAATACACCAAGTCTTCCTTTCATGACAGAGATAGTTGAGTAGAGGCTATTTTTGAGCGATTCCATTCAGATGTGTATGGATCATTCTTGACAACATCCATGACCAAACACAAGTATTATGTTATATTTGTTGATGACTTTTCTCATAAATGGTGGATATTTTTCATGCAGAAGAAGGATCAAACTTTCACAAAGTTTTGTGAATTTAAAGCATTGATCAAGAAAGAATCAGGAAAGAAGGTTAAAGCTCTATGGAGTGATAATGGTGGTGAGTATGTCTCAAATGAGTTTAAGAGCTTTTGTGCAGCAAAAGGGATTAAACGAGAGTTGACAACACCCCATAACCCACAACAGAATGGGGTGGCCGAGATGAAGAACAAAAGCATTGTAGGGGAAACACATGCGATGTTGCATGATCAGGGCCTACCAATACACTTGTGGGCTGAGGCATGCAACACAACTATCTATTTGCAGAATAGAAGCCCGCAATGGATACTTGGGACGAAGATACCAGAGGATGCTTTCTCTGGTAAGAGGCTAGATGTTGGTCACTTCTAGATTTTTGGGTCATTTGTATATTTCCATGTGACCAAATATGCATGGAAGAAGCTTGAGCCGAAAGCAGAGTTGGGGATATTTGTGGGGTTCACTGATACACCTCACAAGTATCAGGTGTACTTGCCGACTAGCAGGATGACAATGGTTCACAGGGATGTCAGATTCGATGAGAAGAAGGCCATGCGAGTTTCCCTTGAGAGGGAGCTACAATTACATGCAGTTGAGGAACTTTTCGTTCCTAAGATTGAGGAGCCTCAGATTGATGTGGAGCAACCACATGCAGAGGATCTGGGAGTGGAGACATCCACTCATGCGGAGTCTTCCAAATATGGGAGAAAGCACACTAGAGAGGTTGACATATTGTTGTCGGATGCTAGAGAGAATTTGGGAGCACTCACATCACAATACAGACAGAGGAGGTCACCTAAGAGGTACACTAGATACATGGCTCTTATGAGCGAATGTGTTGTGACAAAGCTATCTTCCTTTGAGGAAGCAGTGCAATAGCCAGTTTAGGCTGATGCCATGGTGGATGAGTATGACTCCATAGTTTGTAACAGTGTTTGGGATGTGGTCCCGAGACCGAAGGACAAGTTAGTGGTGAGATCCCGATGGCTTTACAAGGTAAAGCGCGTTGCAGATGATAGTGTGGAGAAGCATAAGGCAAGATTTGTGGCCCGTGGCTTTTCACAGGTAGAGAGGATTGAATATGATGAGATCTTTCCTCATGTTGCAAGGTACTCATAAATAAGATTTATATTGGCACTATCAACACAGATGAGTTGGAAGATACATCATATAGATGTAAAGACAACCTTCCTTAATGACATGATTGAGGAAGAAGTGTACATAGAGTAGCTTGAAGGTTTAGAGACCTTCGACTGTGAGTCGCATGTGTGCCAAATCAAGAGAATGTTGTATGGGTTGAAGTAAGCACCTTGTACTTAGTACACCAGGATAGATAGCTAATTAACAGGGTTGGGCTTGATGAAGAGTGAAGCATATGTGAACCTGTACCACATAGTGGTGGAAGATAAACTATTGATCATTGTACTTTATGTTGATGATCTCATACTGATAAGTGATGATCAACTAATCAAGTATTGCAAGGAGGACCTTGCAAGAGAGTTTGAGATGAAGGACATGGGGCTCATGCATTACTTTCTGGGCATGAAAGTATGGCAGGGTGATGGGGAGTTGTTTGTGTCTCAGGGCAAGTATGCCAACGAGATATTGATGAGATTCTGCATGGAGAGCAACAAACCCATGGAGACCCCTTTAGGAGGGAATTGGCAGAAGGAGGATGCTACTTCAGGGGAAGTAGTGGAAGCTATTGTTTACAGGCAGCTTGTGGTTTCACTCATGTACTTGTTGAACACACGACCAAATATGTGCTATGTAGTTAACTAGCTTAGTCAAGCGATGGTTAGGCCTACCAAGCTGTATTGGAAGGTGACAAAGCATGTGTTGAGATACCTCATGGGAACTTCTCAGTATGGATTGTGCTACAAACGGATAGAGGGAGTGAAGCTTCAAGGCTTCAAGGATGCAGATTGGGCAGGGTGTCCATTCGATAGGAAGAGCACATCATGAGGGATTTTCAGTATTGGGTCAGCGATAGTTTCTTGGTACAACAAGAAACAAAGATCGGTTGCACTCAATTCGGTAGAGGTAGAGTACATGGTTGGAAGTAAGGCAACATGTGAGACCATCTAGATGAGGAATATCCTAGTTGGGTTGTTTGGTCAGCAAAAGTATCCAACTATGATTTACTGCAACAATCAGAGTTCTATCAAACTCTCTGAAAATCTAATTTTTCATGATCGGTCGAAGCATATTGATATCTGATATCATCATCTTAGAGATTGTGTATTGTGGTGGATTATGTTGTTAGAGTACATTCCCACGGAGGAGAAAGATGCTGAAATTTTGACAAAAGCATTGTTAAGATGTAAATTAGAGTTTCATGGAGACAAGATCGAGGTACCTGATAATCCCTTTCTTGTTGAGAAATGGAAACAAGAAATTCCACTTTAATTTGTCCTTTAATTAAACTAATAATTAAAATCGAATTATATTCTCATAGAAACTTGTAAATAGTTAATTAAGTTTAATTAACTTAATTGGATTATGAATTTCGAGTTGGAAGTCTTTCTCTAGTCATTCATGTGTTCTCCCTAAATTTAATGGGTCCAAGAAGGGTTTATTTGAGTTGTAATTTGATAACTCACTTTACTGAGTTATGGTTAGTTAAATTAGTTCTAACTATTTGTGGAACTGATAGAGGATTAATAGTTAGTTGATGCACTCGTGCATCCACAAGTGTTACTCCTGTTAACTAAACATTGCCTCATGAGAAACTCATGCATGTTAGTTATGAGAAAGACCCAATTGAGACTAGAGTGCAAGGATAGTGTACTATCAGTTGTATGATTTACTGAGTTGTGAATACCATGCATGAAATCAAAGAAGGACCTAATTTAGGATTGCGCTATTTTGGTAGCATGAATTCCCTTTAAATAAGAGTTATTCATCCTAGGAATTGTGCAAGAGAATAGGGGCTTGGCAAGCAGTGGAAATTGGCTAAGTGTTGGCTAAGAGAAAACTTGTGAGGCAGAGAGTTGAGCATACTTGTGTGGAATTGTTCTTGTGAGAACAAGATTTGTATCTTCACTCATATTTCTGATTAATGCAATATAGATAGTATGGGTTTTGAGTAGTGGCTTTCCCCAAAACAACTTATCGTGTTATGTGCCATTGATTTATCTTCTTCTTTTTCATATTGTTTTCATTGCTCTATTGGCTTCCGCTGGTTGAAAGTAGAAGTAGGTTCTTCTCCCGTGCTTTAGTACATTACATGATCTTCTGAATCTATGTGAAATTCTACATTTGACTTGTTGTGATAGGAAGTAAACAGAATTGCAATTGTACCTTATTGACGAGCCACCAATGAGGTATGATTTGAATTTATTTCAATTCCTTTTTAGTTTAATGGAAATTATATTCTTGGTACATGAAAGCATGGAAACACGTAGTTTGGGTAGTTGAAACTGACTGCAAGAATTAGCTGCAGTGGCAAAAGGAATCGCAACAGACAACAATATCCTAGTAAAGCATTTAGGAGTAGGACCATTGTGGGACACTGGTACCCAATAGTGTCCATTGATTTCCATGAGAATGTTATGACTGATATGATGGTTTTGAGGCAGGGATATGCCTTGGTTTTTGGTCCTTTCCATGTGCGGAAGCCTTGCCAAGGGATGGATAGATCGGGATAGGGGATGTCGAGGAACTTGGAAGGTGAGTGCCTGCGCGGAAGGAGGCGGCTGGATTTCCTAAGGGACTTTGTAATAAAGAAGGGAAGGTCAGGGAATAGATTTGTTTTGGCCATTAGCATTTCTAGATGGAATTAGATGCACATTGGGAGTGTGCCCTGGAACAATGAGCTGATAATTGTTTTATGAGGGAATAGGTAGCACAAGGATCATGGCGTTGGACATTGGATACATGTTGACTTTGGTAGTGGATTTTGGACATCCTAGAAGGAGGTGAATCCTAGTACTACTTTTGAGGGTGGAGGTGTGAGCCTATGGATTCCCTTGTTGTGGATGCACACATCGTATCCTTTTATTTGCTAGTTAAAGCAAATGTGCATATGTATATATGTGTATATTATTATAAATATTGTACGAAGATGGATTTATAAAGATCCATATACAATATGATTACTTGTTGTTTGAAGCAAATGTACATAAGTATATGTGGTTGTTATCGTAAATACCATAATGAGTTGTGTTATAAAGCTCCAATAAGCAGTATGGTTGTCCTATTGTCGTGTTTATCACGATGGTTTTCCTTTTGAGCAGGTTGTTTATTGTAAATACTGGAACAAGCTAAGTTATAAAGCTCCATGGGCAATATGTTTTTCTTTTCAGCGGTTTGCTGGTCATAGGTGTCATAGAACACCAATGACGGTGTTCCCCTAAGGGGGAGGGGTTTGTAACAACCTCATGTTAAAATTTCATGTAATAAAGTTAATAAAGGAAAAATAAAACCAAAGTCATTAGATACTTATTCCAAGTTGAAAGTTGGGTAAAATATCCTAGTGGGCATCACTTGTTGTGTTTATGGCTAAGGGGGAATTGGTAAAGGCAATGTCAAAGGAATTAAAAAGGCAAGACACAATTTTTGGCACTTTATTTATGAAAATAAAGGAAATTAGGAAAAAAGGGAGGTGAAAGGTGACATGTTGCAAGTGAGGAGGAAATTGAAGGGAAATAATGGAAAATGAAGAAAATAGAGGCCTCATTCATAAAAAGGCTTATGAAGATCAGTTGGTAGCTTTAGCCATTTCAATTTTAGAGTTAGTTGCAGAGAGGAGAATAGCACCAAGAAGAGAAGGAGATAAAGCAAGCAAAGGAAGGACAAGGAAAGCAAGGACCAAGCAAGGAAAGGTTGGATCAAGCAGCTTCAACAGGAATACTTGTAGGTAACAGATTGCATCTATGGTTTCCTAGCTAGTTTTGGCATGCATGGCATATGCATGTGTGTATTTTGGTTTCTTTGTTGTTGGTGCCATAGATTTTGCCATGTTTTTTACAGTGGCTTTTAGCCTTGCCTTTAAATTTTTGGATATCTATGGTGTGATGGGATTCTTTCTCGGTTGATATTTGGATTTTCAGAAGGTTTTGGATCATTGTTAGGTGGTCTCAGGAAAATCCCAAGGGTTGGGGGTGGAGATGGTTTTCTCTAGGAAGCCCTCAAAAGGTGGGTGGAGACAAGAAAATTCATCAAGGTATGGTAAAGGAATTATGAGGCATCCAAGCTCGGTTTGCTTTTGTGATCTCAGGACCGGCTTAGGTGAGATCACGGTATGGTGCGGGTGGAGGTCGTTTAACCTCTGGATTCCCTTGGTTGTTTATGGATGATTTTATCCCATGAGGTCCCACATTCATGCTTGGAATATGGCACGAGGGTGATTGGTTGAAAGAAATATTTGGTTCAACCCAATCTATGGTCGGGTGGTACGCGAAAGTCCCTGACTTGGTTGGTTTTTTCATATGGTTAATAAGACTATGTTGCTCTTGTTTTTTATGAGTACGTGTACTTGTTATTATGTGGCTTTAATGGTTGTTCTCTCGTTGTTATTTATATGGATTTATGTTGGTTATAAGCTCAGTTAATTGACAGATCTAAGCATGGCTCTTAAAACATTTCCATTAAGCAATGCTTGGTTGATGAATGAATGACCTAATTAGTGTTATGATAGGTATTGTGAGAAGGCATTGGCCTTTCTTGTTTAACTTCAGATAAGTTTTCAGATCCTTATGTTCAAATATGCATTCATGACCTGTAGGTTGCATGTTCACCATGTGTTTGACAAAAATTTAGTCCTGGTTGGGAGAGTTCAAGTCAAATCCTCGTTTAGGTTTTGGTTCGTAAGCTTTGTTTCTGTGTCATTTGTAATCTCTGGAAGTTTCACTGAGTTTTGGGCAGAGGCCTGAGTCTTGGCCCTGAAAAGTGGCTCATAATTCGAGCTTGTTGGCATAGAACTGACTAGAAAAGTCCACAATCTCATGGAGGCAAGTTTATTAGTGCGACTGGAGGGCTACAGTCGCTTTCATGCCTTGGAAAGGGAGAAATTGGGGCTCTAGGTTGAAAAAGAGAGTTATCTCAGTGTCTGGACACCTAGAGGGGTTGGGTTGCTCTTGGAGGTCCTGTAGCACCTAAGGGAAGTCCATAAGGTCTTAAGTTGTCGACTCCATTTCCTTAAGGCCACATAGGAGTTTGAGTCTTATCATAGTGACCCTCAACTAATGTTTACCATGGGAAAGCCAGTGATAGTGGGTAAATGTGGGATGAGGTGATGTTACATGTTGAATTTTACTAGGTAAGCTTGTTTAGGCTGCACTTCTTTTCCCAATATCGTTTATCAATGTCCTGTTTGTATCACAAATCCTCATTTTATAATAGGTGATGTTTAAATCCAAATTATTGTTGTTGTACCCTTGTAATCATTATGCCTCAGTAGTGTATGTGTAGTTGTCAAGGAGGGGACGGGCAAGGACCTAAAGGCAAATCTTGTACTGAGGGACAATAAGAGGAGGCTGCAACCATATACAAGCTAGCTACTCCCTGATAAATTTTCCATCTTGAGTTCTTAGCTGCTTTAAATCGACAAGCTTTCCCATATTATAATATCATTGGTGAGGTTGCCCAATGGGTTCCTAACCCTGGTCACAATAGGGTAAAACAAAAGCAATACCTTAATTCTATAACTTTTCATTGGCAGTTGAAAACCATCCCAGGTCGAGTCCAAAAAGAAAAACAAGAGTAGCAATATAACATCTTTGCAACCATGGAAGATATCAAGCATGCTTAAATGTACCAACACTTTTGCTTGGAGTGTTTCGATGCCAAGAAAGCTCACTTGGAGAACCACCTTCAGTGTGAGGAGAAGCACCCAATCCCTCTGGGTTCTAGTGCTAAAAAGCTTGCTCTAGTGACATCATCTAATGATGTTTTTTGTTATGTACTTATGTAATAGTTTTATTAGCAAATTTATTTAACATGGGACTGCTCATTTCCAGAAGTTGAAATGTTTTGATGAGACTTTATTGCCAATAAGTTATCAATATATATAGTTTCCCATGTGGCAGGTTGAGATTACCTACTAATGGCTCAATTCAAACATGATTATTGAGCAGATGTACTGATATTTTGAGGCAATACACAATTAATTCACAAAGAAAAAGGATAAGGTTAAACTTAAAAACTATTATAAAGCATTTAAAAATA
The DNA here is from genome assembly GCA_000404065.3 of Pinus taeda. Classification (NCBI taxonomy): domain Eukaryota; kingdom Viridiplantae; phylum Streptophyta; class Pinopsida; order Pinales; family Pinaceae; genus Pinus; species Pinus taeda. The sequence goes on from APFE030583907.1 coordinate 145,825, forward strand.
TAATATACAAACACTTTTTTTTCTTGAAAATAATTATCGCCAAGTGTATTGCACCTCCGCTCCATGTCTCAACCATTTCACTTTATAAGGAAGTAGCCAATGTTTCAAATTCTTCACTCCACAAATTGTTCATATCAATTTTCTAATTGTTTTCAAAACCACATCTGAGTACTGTATATCTAATTGGTTATATTTTATGCTTGCATGAGAACGATTTCAAATATAAATTACTCTATAAATTTCTTCATAACTGAGGGCTGAATGTATTGGATTTCTGTAACAACCCTGGTAAAATTCCATGTAATAAAATTTAAAAATAATAACCACGGTTGATGAGACACTTATTCCAAGCTGAATGTTGGGCAAGACATCCTAGGTGGGTGTTCATTTGGTTGTTTATGGCTAAGGAAATTGGCAAAGGCAGTGTCTAAGGATTTGCAATGGAAAAATGACATTTTTGGCACATTTATTTATGAAAATAATGGAAATTAGGAGAAAAAGGAGGTTAAAGGTCATAGGTTTTATGTGAGGAGTAAATTGAAGGAAAATAATGGAAAACGAAGAAAATAGAGGCCTCATTCATAAAAATGCTTCTGAGGGTTAGTTGGTAACCTTTTGTCAGTTTAGTTTTGGAGCTCTATAATTATTCTCTCTCTCTCTCACTCTTGGACACTTAGAGTTTTCTTGAAGTACTTTGGAGTTGGAGCAATAAAGGCAAAAAAGGCAAGAGGAATCAAAGATCAAGGAGGGAGAGACAGGATCAAGCAACTACAACAAGATTCATTGCAGGTATCGATTTGCATGTGTCTTTTCCTTGCTAGATTCAACATGAATGGTATTGCATATGGTTCTTTTCTATCATGGCATGGGTTTTGCCAAGTGTGACAGTGTTCTTCAGCCTAGCCTTGCCATTTCTTGGTAACCTCGATGAGATGGGTTCTCGTACTTTGGTTGATGTGGGATGGGCGGATGGATTTAAAGCTACATGGGGTGTATCTCCGAAATGAGAAACACATGGCCTAGTGGTCCCTGAACCACACAGTGGATCAAGGTAAAGCCACTGGCCTAGTAACCGTTGAGCTAGACTATGGGTTGCGATAAAGGCAATATTGTGTGCCTCGGCGGGCCTAGGAATCCTTGTTGGTGAATGGCAGGATATACGGTAAAGCCAAGAGGTGGATTGCGCTCCATTGGGCCTAGTAGTCTCGGGATGGGATGTACGGTAAAGCCTAGAGAGTGGGTCTCAGTGTAGGGCCTAGCGATCCCTCGATCGTACTATGGATTATGGTAAATCCTGAGAGACTAGGAGGCACTAAAATTCCTCACGATGTAGGTGGAGAATTCCAGTGGCATCCACGTTTGTTTGGTTCTTTTGGTGTGTTCTATGAGTCCCACGTTCATGCTTGGAATATGGCATGGGGGAGATTAGTTGAAGAGAGACTTGTTCAGCAAATCTATGGTCGGGTGGAACGTGGTAATCCCATCTCCGGTTGGTTTTTGCATTCATTAATGAGAAATTCATTCCCTTGGTTTTCATGTGCAAATGTATTGGTTTATGTGTGGATCTTATGGCTGATATATTTATGGTATTTTTGTCATTACTATGTTGGTTCTATGTATGTTTTATGACAACAACTGTGTATGGCTTTAAGCATGTTTTTACTTGTAAATGAATGGATAATTTATATATGACTTAATAGAAGATAATGCAGAAAATGACATGAGGGAACAATGGTCCTTAGCGATTCTCAGATAAGTATGAGATTCTTATGCTTAATTATGTTGTTTACACCTGTAGATTACATGTTTGCAATATGTTTGACGAAACGCTCGTCATGGCTAGTAGGGTTTTGGTTAAGGGCTTGTTCATCTAATTGCTTATACTTCATTGTTTCCATGTTATATTACTGCTCTTAAGTTAGCATTCCATTATGAGTAGTGACCTGTGCTCTGGGCCTGAAAAAGCGGCTCAAAACTCGAAGACGCTGGCACAAAACTAGCAAAAAGACTCTCTGGACGTTGGCAAGCAAGCCTGTGAGAGAGATTGGAGGCCCTTGGACACTGTCATGCCCATAACATGACAACGACTAGGGGTTAAGCTGATCAAAATATCAATGGGACCCAGGGGCAAGCTTCCTAAAGTGTTGACATGGTTCTCAGGGGTCCTGTAGATGATGTGGAAGTTGTGTGTGTTATGTTTCCATCGATTCCATTTCCTTAAGGTCAAATAGGAAGTCGAATCCAACCATAGTAGCCTCTCGTCGCATGTCTACCTTAGTTGGTTGGTTACTTGGGTAGATGTGGGAGGAGGGTGTTACAGAGTGGTATCAGAGCATGGTTCACCCCTCAGACTGGATGGGCTATCTGTTGGTCATGAATGCATGTCAGTTGCACGTGTGTATCTTACACTTGCATTCCATATGTTTCTTGTAATTGCTTGATGTTGATCATGGTTGTAGTAAGGTTGTCATGAGGAACTTGATGTTAATTTTGTGAAATGCATAGTCATGAGTATATGATGTTGGAAATAATACTGAGAGTGGGGGTGAATCAGTATTATCAAGTCAAATATTCCTTTTTCAAATCCAAATGATA